>PVKS010014785.1:0-47555 GCA_004027875.1 Aplodontia rufa
GGGGGGAGGGAATATGAAGAACTCATAGGAGTCTGGAGATTGGGAAGATGGGGGAACCATCCCAGAAGCCAATGTCATTCCTCCACGAACTACCCATTGAACATATGAGTCCTTCCGGGGGAAACTGCAATAGGTAAAATCCAAGGTGGTTATTCATGATCTGGCTTTTCCCCTCGATAACAAAGTTTATATCCATTGATTGCTAATGTTTTGATAATGTTTCCCCCTCAACTGTATTTCTATATTCTTCTAATAAAAATAAATAAATAAATAAATAAATAGGAGTTCCCCGAGTCGGTGCCAGAATCTATTGCCATTAAAAAAAATAATAATGTGAATACATATGCCATTAAAAAGTACAGGGCTGAGGACGCACTTAAATGGCAGAGTGCTTGCCTTACACCCCAGAGGCCCTTTGGTACAATGCTCCCATTGGTTAGGGAAATGCTGAATCAAGCACACTTTCATACTGCAGGACTTCTCTAAGCCTTCAGGAAGCTAAAACAAATTACACATCTCCAGGAAAGGCTCTAGGACCCAGTACTTTCTCAAACTTACTTGCTTTGAGGAATTTGGGCAATCTATTTCCATCTCCTAAAACACTGGCCTAGAAACATGAAGTTGTTCAGATGGTTTTTGTTGTTGCTGTTTGTTTGTTTTGTTTTTAAATAAAATCAGCTGTGCCAAGAGAGCAAATGAATGCTCTTAGAGTCCTATAGGCAAGAAGTTTAGAACTCTGCCGTGGCACCTCTCTTAGGTATGCAACTAGCTGTAGGGGATCATGAAATAGCTTTTTTAACATACAGATAGTAAAAAAAATAATAAGCCTTGAAACAGAAGAAGGGAACTCAGAGTTCCCATATAAAGTAGCTAATTTTTTCCATTTGTAAAATGGTAGAATTTTAAGCCTGGAAAAGATCTTAAAGAACACCTACTTGAGCCAATACTCTGATTTTGCAGATGGGGAAATTCCAGATCAGTTAAATGGTTTGTCCAGAGTTATTCCATTAGTTAGCAGTCTAACATTGAACAAGCAAGCCCCCAGTCCTGATGACTCTCCTATCAGGCTTTTGTAATTCCCATGACAGGCCAGTGTGTTTTTTTGATTGTTGATTGGTTGGTTGGTACTGGGGATTGAACCCAGGGATACTTTACCATTGAGCTACATTCCCAGTTCTTCTTACTTTTTCTTTGGAAACAGGGTCTCATTAAGTTGCTTTAGGGTCTTGCTAAATTGTTGAGGCTAGCCTCAAACTCAGCATCCTCCTGCCTCAACCTTTCAAGTTACCGAGATTATAGGTGTGCACCACTGGGCCTGTCTCAGTTATTTTTTAAAAATAAGAACATAAAGATAAAATTGAAGGTTCCTTCTTTGCTTAACCTACTTCATTTCACAATCCTCTCTAGAGTTAACAGTTTTATGTTGTCTTTTTATTTTGTGTCCAATGTTTGTACTTCTCTAGTTTCATATAAACTGTATTATTCATCTATGAATTTACCAAATAAATATTAAGTAGTGACTATGTGCCAGTTATATACAGTCTGAGTCTCTGCTGTCAAACTGCTCAGCCTTGTGGGAGAGAGAGCATAGTCTCTGATAAGTGACATGGCATGTTAGATAAGGAACCTAAGGGCCATATTTCTTGAATTATGAGAAGTAAGGGGAAGTTTTCCAGAAGGGATAAACCTTAACTAAGTCTCTTAAGGCAAGTAGGGAATAAGGCAGATAAATAATGGATTGAGGTCATGAGAGCAGCAAACAGAAGCGTAGACTCAGGGAAGGTGTGAAGCATCCTGTGAATGAAGATAGATAGCAATGCAGGGAAATAGGGTTGGAGATTTAAGGGACATCAGATCACGCAAAACCTTACGCTGAATGCTAAAGATTCTGAATATCATGGGTTAAAAAGATCCAACTGGCCCCAATATAGTGACAGGATTAGAATGGAATAAGACAGGAGACTATGGGAGGGGTGTAAGAGTAAGGTGACTAGGATCTGAAATATGAGATGGGAAATGCAAAGGGAGCTATGGAGTCTAGAACTCAGTAGAAACAAGGAGCTCTCTTCAGAAGGCAAATGACCATGGCCTCAGTCTAGGAGAGGAAAGTGAGGATGGAGAATGGATTGGGTTGAGATATATTTTGGAGTCAGTATCATAAGAATGGCTAATAGACCAAATGGTGTGAGTGTAGTCAGGGAGAGGGAAGAATTAAGGATGGCTTTCAGATTTAAGCTTTCCAGGCTCAAATAGTTGGGCATATGCTAGTGTCTTGTTCTGAATTGCAGAGCTAGGAGAGAAGCAAGATAAGCAGAAAGCATGACATTCAAGAAAATGAAAATGTATATAAGTGCTGTATATAAGTATTGAGTGCAGAGGGAAGGTTTGGGATGGAGAGATTAATCTGATATTAATTTGATATTCTCAGCATATAGCTGTGTTTAAAGTCAGGGACTGGATGAGATGGAATTCCCTCTGGGAAGTATGCACAGAGAGAAGAGAAGTCTTAAGATACAGGATGAAGAGAGTAGGAGGAGAAGCAGCAGTCAACCAAGGAGACCCAAGAATGGTCCAAGAGATGGGAGTTAAAAAAAATGAGTGCTGAAATGTCTACTATGTTTATTAATTATTGGGTTGAGGAGACATCAGAAAATACAGAAAAAGAGGTTCAATGCTAGCTAATGTGGCAGGGAAATTGGGAAAGATTAGAGGTGAATGGAGTCACAGATAAACTTGACATGGAGGGACAGGAAACTGAGGCCTTCTTTTCCCCTGAAAAGCCCTTTTTCTCTCCATAAAATAGAAGCAAGTATGGGAGATAGGTCTTGCATGATCTGATGTCTCTTAAGTCTCCAACCCTACTTCCCTGCCTTGCTATCTATAGCAAATAGGGAGATAGCGTACTGCAAAGTGTTTAACAGGATTAATGACAATTTACTAATTGAGGGAATTGTGAACAGCAAACTCAGAATGATGACCACCTAAACTGGATGCCAAGGGGACCCTAGTCCCTCAATGCACATAAGGTACACTTGGCGTAAATAAAGAACTAGTTTTTATAGAGAACTGATGAACTTCTGGGCTAGTCTTCTCTCTTAATTCAGGCTATTATAACAAAACGCACAAACTCGTGGATTATAAACAACAGAGATTTCTTTCTCACACTCTGCAGTTCTTAGATTAGTGTGCCAGCAAGGTTAGGAACTGGGGAGGAGCCTCTTCTGGGTTATATCCTGCTAAGTTCTCATTGTATTCTCATTTGACAGAAAGAAAATGAGGGCACTTGTCCCCACCTCAGGCGTACCTGAGGGCGGGCGGGATGGCTCAGGTCAAACTGTCCCCTGGGCGAGCAGGAGGGTGAGTGTGCGGAGGAAGTCTGGATCCCCTCGTTGGACACCCCCTCCGTCTCAGCCGGGTAAATGAGTCAGTCACGTGGAGTTGGTGGCAGCTCAAACTCCGTTTATTACCAAGGTACACAGGTTTTATAGGGAGGGGAGACAGCCAAGGAACCAATGGTGAAGCAGCAGACTGGCTTATCCCAGCCAATGAGGGACTGTCATGTTGGTGGTGTAGTTTAAAGGGGTACAGAAATAAAGAGGAAGCAGCCCTCAAGCGCGGGCTTTTTTCGCGCGCTTTTGGTCAGAGCACGGAGCATGAAAGAGGAAGCTTAAGAGGAGAAGAAGCCTCACGGCTGCCGGTGCAGCGCTCGTCTTTTGCACAGTGCCCAACAGGCACTAATCTCATGCATGAGGGCTCCACTCTCATGGCCTAATTACCTCCCAAAAGGCCCACCTCCAAGTACTGTCACACTGTGGCTTAGATTTCAACATGTGAATTTGGAGGATGCATTTAGCCCGTAACATCTTCTTTTTGATCAGTTACCCACACCTCAGGTAAGTCTGTCCATAGGTTCAAAATGCCACTATTCTCCCAGTGCTGACACCTGAATTGCAGTCCAGGTGGACAGCAGGAAATAAATCATCCTAATCCCGTGAACTTAAAGATCAAAGTCACCCAAGGGTTGTCATCTAAAAATAATATGTTTCACTGTCTTATGACTTTATTGGATTAAATAATTGATATTGTTACCTTGTTGAATACCATAAACCTAAAATTTACTTAGGAATGCTGTCTGTTCTCTTTTCAGCTAAAGCTGAAAATATATATTAAATATAGATATGTATGATATATATATATATATATATATGCATAAAATGTATATAATATGACAAACCTATTAGCTATGCCTGGCTCCATTTCTGGGGGAGAAATATAATTCAGAGTGAAAACTCAACTTCAGGGGGAAATCTGAGGCCAAATAAAAGGAATTTTTCAAAATAAGACATAATTATATTCCAATCAAAATCTGTACCTCATTATTTATTTAAATAAATTATATATGAATACATACATATATATATATATATATATATAGTTATACTTCCTACTCACACTTTGAGAATATTAAAAGTTGAGATTGGAGGTCAGCAGCACATGAGGTCAAAACATATGGATCTGGAAATGTGTGATTTCATTCTAGCAGACAGTACAGTGTAGTGATTAGAAGTACAGGCTTTGTGGTCCAATTGCCTGAGTTCAAATTCTGTTCTCTGATTAGGGAATAAGAACCATGGGCAAGGGGCTGGAGTTGTAGCTCGGTGGTTACGGTGCTTGCTTGGCATGCGCAAGTACACAGGTTCAAATCCCAGCAACCCACATACACAAGTGTCAGAGCAACGAAAGCCATGTGAAAAACTCAATAAAAGTTGATTCTCTCTCTCTGTCTCACTCTCTCGCTGTCCTTCTCTCTTTATAAAAAAAAAAAAAAAAGGAACCCAGCACAAGATGCTGGAGCAGTGGCTCAACAGTTGGAGCGCTTACCTGGCATGTGTGAGGACCAGGGTTCAAAACCCAACACCTCATATACAACTAACTGTTGGAGAAATAAAGGTCAGATGAAAAAATATATAAAACTGATATTCTCTTTCTCACACTCTTCCCCTCTCTATTAAAAAAAATGCCTTAAAAAAACCATGAGCAAGTTATTAACCTCCCTATCATTCTTTTTTTCTAATTTGAAGAATGGGAGACAGTTTAATAGCATTTATCTCACCGGGCTACTAAGAGAATTAAATGAGACAATTCATAAAAATGATATTTTGAAGAGCTCAATAAATGCTGACGTGGACTTTCAATTTCCCCCCAATATTGAGGTTAATAATACAGGTATTCTTATGTAAGAAGAGATGTACCTTGAAACAAAATGGACCAAATTAGAGAAAATACAAGTGTTTATCACTTTTAGCTATGCACAAAAGGCAAGAATCCTGTTTCATTCACTCATTTGATATCCAATAAATATTTATTGAACAACTATCATGTGTCAAATACTATTCCTGGTGTTTGGCTCTGAGAAAACATCAGAGAACAATAACAACAACTATGCAAAGATTTTTTAATTATTCTTATTTGATAGACATGGTCTTACAATTTGGAGGAGTTCATCATCAAACAATCAAGAACAACAATGTAATGACAGAACAAGCCAATACTGGTGCCAGACCATGGTTTCCCCCCTTTGGGTTCTCCATGGTTCCATGTTTCACTTTACTTAAGCCCCAAGTTAATTGGACTTCTCCTGGAAGTCGGAGGTTCCCCTCGGATTAGATTCACCCACATACTACCTCTCTTTGGTCACCAACAATGCAAAGATTACTGCCCCTGTGAACTTGAATTCTTTTCTGCCAGGAGGATATAATAAAAAATAATAATCTTTGAGTAATATTTATTTATTTGTTTGTTTGTTTTAAAGAGAGAGGGGGAGAGAGAGAGAGAAAGAGAATCAGTTTTATTTATTTATTTTCATCTGGCCTCTGTTTCTCCAACATTTAGTTGTATGTGTGGTGCTGAGATTTGAACTCAAGTCCTCGAACATACCAGGTCAGTGCTCCAACCACTGAGCCACTGCTTCAGCCCCTGTAAGTAATTTTTGGAGTGTGTTAGAATGTGATAATTACTATTGAAAAAGAAAAGGCATAGTTAAGGAGATTGAAAATGGAGGTTGGGTTGTTGAGAATGGAGATGGAGCAAGGAGGTTGTCTTTTAAGTAAGGTGATCAGGCTAGGTACTATTGAGAAGGTAACAGTTTCTAAAAAAATGCTTGAAGGAATGAGGGAGTGAACCTGGGGTATTGTAGTAGTTTGCTAGAACTGCCCAACAAGTCCCATGGACTGGGTGGCTTAAACAATAGAAAGTTATTTTTCCACAATTCTGGAGGCCTAAAGTCCCAAGTCAAAGTGTCAGCAGAGTTGCAACTTCCAGAGGCCTCTCCCCTTGGTGCTGGGGTTTGAACTCGAGTCCTTGCATATGCCAGGCAAGCACTGGAACCGCTGAGCGACCGCTTTCCTCTCTCTACTTGGCTCGTTTTTTTTTTTTTTAAGAGAGAGGGACAGTGAGAGAGATGAGAGAGAAAGAGAGAATCAATTTTATTCAGTTTTTCATGTGGCATTCGTTGCTCTGATACTTTGTTGCGTACATGGTGCTAGTGTTTGAACTTTGGTCTTCACACATGTGAGGCAAGCTCTGGAACCACTGACCCACTGCTCCAACCTTCTCTCCTTGGCTTGTAAACAGCCATGTTCATCCTGTGTCTTTGTATGGTCTTTTCTCCCTGAGCAACTGTGTCCAGATTTTCTCCTTCTAATAGGACACAGTCATTGGATTGGGGCCCTCCCTAACTAGCTCATTTCAATTTACTCACTTCTTTAAAGGCCTTGTCTCCCGATAGTCACATTCCAAGGTACTGGGGTTAGGACTTCAACATGGGAATTGGAAGGGAATATAATTCCTCCCTGTTCCACAACAACCAGGTCTCAGCACACGTGAAACAGTCCCAAGATGCCATGAGACCAAAGAAAGAGGCAGAAAAATCTAGGATTGCACAGAGTGCGATTTCTTGAGGGACTTACTGGTCTTAGTGCCAGCAAAACCAAATGAATCCCCGCAGTTTGGGTCAGAAGGAGCAGAGTGGATATTGGCCAAGATAAAAGCAACATCCTAGCCAGATGAAGTAGAATAGTGTACCTGGCTTATCTTAAGCTGATATCAGAGGCAGACACAGGGCCTGCTTGTAAAGCTGCACATACCACTAACGGTTTTGTCTGTTTGTAGTATAATGGGAAACTGTTCAGGAAAGAGACCAGGGTTGCTATGGGGCAATCGTGGCAGTGGCATCTCCAGGTGTCTGCATTATATCAAGCTAATGGCACAAGCCACACAGGGATATTCCATACAAAGGGCAGAGCTAGAAGAAAGGCTCTAAAATGGGAGTTACAAGGGGCATTTGAGGAAGAGCAGGGTCAGGATCATCTCAGTTTTGGAAGCTAGAAGTCAGGACAGCTGTTGTAGGTTTGGTTTCTCCTGAGTCCTCTCTCCTTGAGTTGCCTTCTTGCTGTGTCCCCAGGCTCTTCCCTCTGTGCTCAAATAAGGACAGCAGTCAGATTGGATTGGGGCTCTCCAATGACCTCATTTTAACTTAATTGCCTGTTTAAAGACCCAACTTTAATACAATCACATTCTGATTCTGAGGGTTTTTCAACTTCAGTATAAGAACTGCAGTGGGGTGGGGGATGGAGAGAGTTCAATCCATAATAGTATTTAATTAATTTCATTTTTTTCTTTTCTTCCCAGCACTGGGGATTTTAAGGTATATCCCCCAGCCCTTTCTTGTTTTTTCCTAATATTTTGAAACCCTCAGCAACGAACTCGCAATCCTCTTGCTTCATCTTCCAAAGTAGCTAGGAACACAGGCATGCATCACTTACTACACCCAGAAATTTCATTAACTTTTTTTTAAAAAGTCTGTATATATTCCTTGAGTCCATGTTGGAGTTTAATTTACAGTTTTGAAAAGAATGTGAATTCATTAATGAAGCATTAAAAATAATTTTAGTAGAATTGTAACAAAGATAACAATAATCATTATTTGAACCACTGCCTTTTAAATAATAGGGAAAAAAAAGTATAATTGGCACAGTGACCCTTAACACCATGTGTCACAACCATAGGCTTTTTTCAGGCAAAGTACTCAGGTTAATTAGCTCCCCCTATTGTTCCATAAACAGAACAAATATGCAGTTTATATTTTAACTCAACCATAGTGTGTATGAATCTATGCATAAATCATTGGAAGCGGATACATAATTCCTATCACGATGCAATGTGTTCAACTGGTTACTCTTCTCTCTTTTTTTCTTTTTGGTACTGGGGAGTGAACCCAGAGTCTCATGCACCAAATTACACTTCAGCTTTATTTATGTTTTGTTGTTGTTGTTGTTTTTTAGGATAAAACATTTCAGGAAAAAGAGATAAAAATTTTCTACATTTTTGGTTTTCAAAATTCTCCACATTGAGAATAATTATATGTTCATATTAAAGTTTAGCTGATGAAAAGGTTTGGAGGAATGCTAGTTCTCTACTAAAACCCAAAGCAAAAAATTCACAGAAGATAATATGAGAGACCATTTCATATTTTTTTTAAGAGAGAAGGACAGTGAGAGAGAGAGAGAGAGAGAAAATCATTTTTTATTGAGTTTTCCACTTGGCTTTTGTTACTCTGACACTTTTGTGTTGTGTATGTGGGTGCTGGGGTTTGAACCCATGTACTTGGGCATGCCAGGCAAGCGCCGTAACCGCTGAGCCACTGCTCTAGCCACCACCCCACCTTTCATATTTCTTACCAAATTTCACTCTTTGTAGAGCAGAGGGAATTTTTTTGGGCAAAGTTCTTAGGAATAGTAATCAATACATCTACTAAATCTTATGGAAATGGAAATCTGGGTTTGTGAGTTATCTATTATATTTTTTAAACCTTTCATTTCCTGTGCAAATGAATATTTATTTCTCCAAATGACCCCTATTCCTCTTCCTCTGTACTTCTTATGGGAAGAAATATATATGGATCACTATTCAACAAAATCTAATGCTTTGACTTTGTAACTTTGGGAAGTTCAGTTTCACAACTGTGCTGTGCTCCTGTTTAAACATTTGCTTATAAAGCTGTGCTTAGGACATGGCTGCTATTGTGTAGTAATTTCACAGTGGGCAATGAGGTCAGTCAACTGGATTGCCCCATTTTTCCCAGCCTATTTTTACAAGTTACAAAATCTAAATAAGTAATCTGTTAAATTATTCCACATAATTTTAAAATAGTATGTCATTACCATCAACCACCAAGTAGAATGATTTAAATTTAAATCCTGTCTCCAATTGCTTGCTGAAGAAATGGTTCTGTGATCAATTTGACCTTTTACAAGCATAATTGCAAATAATTAACACTGATAAATGACTGTAATCTGAAATATTTTAAACTAATCTTTAAAGGACAGCATACATTCCATACTAATCAGCAACTATGTATTTTCTTTTTTTTTTTAAGAGTGAGGGACAGTGAGAGAGAGAGAGAGAAAGAATCAGTTTTATTCAGTTTTTCACATGGCTTTCGTTGCTCTGAGACATCATTGTGTACATGGTGCTGGGGTTTGAACTTGCGTACTCAACGCAAGCCGAGCAAGTGCTTAACCACTGAGCCACCGCTCCACCCCCAGCAACTATGTATTTTCTATAAAATTTTAAATGGACTTATTTATTTCACCCATTAAAATATCTGTATCAAGTGTCTGCTGTGTGCCAAAAACTGTCATCAAGGAATTTACAGTCTTAAATGAAACAAAGCAAATACGTGTCATAGTGTTTTAGAAGGTACTAAATGGCACACGCCTGTAATCCCAGTTGACTCGAGAGGCTGAGGCAGGAGGATCACAAGTTGGAGGCCAGCCTGGGCAACTTAGCAAGGCCCTGTCTAAAAATAAAAACAAAAGTCCCTGGAGATGTATCTCAGTGGTAAAGCACCATGGAGTTCAATCCCTAGTACTGGGAAAACAAAAACAAAAACAAAATGAAGGTATTATGTGCTATAGAGGAAAAAAAAAGCAGAGAAAGGGAGTTGTGAGTATGTGTGGGAGGATAAGCGGGTGTAATTTTTAGTAGTGCATCATTACTTATACAGAATACTGGGTTTCATGTGGCATATTCATCCATCCATCTCCTCTGCTCCTCCTCGGCTTCTCCCCCTACTTTCACGTCATCTCTTTTCCCCCCTTAGATTCCACGTATCAGAGAAAACGTGTGACATTTGTCTTTGCATCTGGCTTGTTCAACACGCTGGTCTCCAGTTCCATCCATTTCCCTGAAAATCACATGATTTAATTCTTTTTTATGGCTGAATAGTACTGCGTTGTGTATACAAACCACAATTTCTTTATCCATTCACCCATTAGCAGGCACCCAGGCTTACCCCACAGGCCAGCTGTTGTGCATTGTAAACGTGGTTATGCAGGTACATCTGCGAGATGCTCACTTTCCTCCTTCGAGTATGTTCCCAGAAGTGACAGAGCTGGATCATATGGTAGTTCTATTCTTTTTTCCCTCCCTAAAGGTAGGGCTAGAACCCAGGGCTTCACACATACCGGGCAGGTGCTCTACCACTAAGCCACATCTCAGCCCTGTGGTAGTTGTATTTTTAGTTTTTCTTTTTTTTTTAAACAATGACTATTGCTTCTGTACTACTTTATTTATTTTTTTAAAGAGAGAGGGACAGTTAGAGAAAGAGAGAAACAACTTTATTTAGTTTTTCACATGGCCTTAGTTGCTTTAACACTTAGTTGTGTGAGTGGTGCTGGGGTTTGAACCCGGGTCATTATGCTTGCCAGGCAAGTGCCGAAACCACTGAGCCACCACTCCAGCCCCTATTTTTAGTTTTTCTGAAGAACCTCCATACTGATTTCCATAGTTGCAGTATTAATTTACATTCTCTTCAGCAGAGTATCCTGGCCAGCATTTATTGTTTTCTCATACTATTGATGATAGCAACCATGACTTGGATGAGATGGAATCTCCTCATGGTTTTGGTTTGCTTAAAGGGAGTACAATTTTTAAAGGGACAGTCAGGGAAGATGACAAATCAGCAGAGACTTGAAGGCGGAGAGGGAGTGAAATACAGGTATCTGGAGATTTGGGTAACATACCATCGTGGTTTGTCTGGGGTTTTCCAGGGTGAAAAACTTTTGGTACTAAAACTAGGGTAGTTCCAGCTCAGATAAACCAGGACAGATAGTCACTTCAGGAGTGTTCCAAATAGAACAAAATAAAACCCCTGGGTAGGGAGCACACCTGGCAGTTTTTGGAACTATTAAGGATGCCAGTGAAGCTAGAGAGCAGATATGGTCAAGATATAAAGAGGGGTCACATCACATAGGTCCTGTAATGGATGCAATGGAACTCCTCCCAGACTTTGTCCTCAAGGCTAATTCAACGATTCCTAGCTACTACCACAACATGTCTGTCTTATTTGCATTTTTTTTTTTTTTGGTACAAGGGATTGGATCCAGGGGCACTTAGCCACCGACTCACACCCCAGCCCTTTTTTATATTTTTATTTTAAGACAAGGTCTCGCTAAGTTGCTGAGGCTGGCTTTGAACTTCTGATCCTTGCAACTCTGCCTCCCGAGCTGTGATTATAGACATGCACCACTTCACCCAGTTTTCAACATGTCTTTCAATGGTATTTGCCCTTGGCTACAGGAACTGTCACTTCCAAGGTGGCATCCTTTTCTGGGGGCAGCCCAGGACCTATGACTACTAATGTAGGAATATGGCAGCTTTGTTCCCTTCCTTGATTTGCTCCACCCCCAGCATAGAGCTTCCCTTACAACTGGCTGAGGCTTCATTTGTAACATCTGAATTTCAAGTTTTCCCTCTGTCTCACTTCTTTATAGGTGTATTTTCTGAGAGCCCTACTAAATCAAAATACAACTGTCCATCTTGGTAGCTATGTCTAGGGAACTGAACTAGGGCAGGCCTTATCAGAGATTTTGAGAGATATTGAAGTCTTTGAAGTGTTTTGAAGAAACTAAACCCCAAAAGAGTTTCTCTGTCTCAGAAAAATATAATTGCCTATTTCAGATTATTTTCCTGAGCTTCATTTCAATTATTGTACAGGATGGAAGAACTGGGCTATAACCCAACAGGAAATTTTAGGTCTGCTGAATAGTTGGCATTTCCCCTTGTGTCTGAAAATATGGGCAGGTAGATCAACTCTCCAGCTGACGCAGAGAAGTTTCTGCGTTCCTGGATGGCTTACATCATACTGCAAGTTTCTCTGTTGCTGGGACTCCAGTTTTAAATAAAATAGATGCATCAAAGAGCAGTGAGAAAAGGGAAGTTCTTGCTTTCAAGGGTTTGTTCTGTTCTCTGAGACATTTTATTGAAAATGTTCAATAATAAAGGGCTTACTCCAGCATACCTCAGAACCTTCATTTCCTGTGAAACCAGCATTCGTAGCAGTAGTAGGGGGCTGATAAAACATCAAATGGGAAAAATAACTATCTCCTTCTTTCTAGTCACATGCCAACTTTGTGTCCAGCTGCCCAGAAATACATTAGCTATGTTCAGTGTGTCCAGAATTTTCATACCTCAGACTTCACTGAAGAGTTTCCAGACAGACCATGGACTTCAAATTCAAATTACTTAGGAAAACAATGTCATAGGAAAATACTAAGTAGGTGGCAGCTCCACCCTCTCTTATGTGCACGAAGACTTTCTTTGCACCAAGATATTCTTTGCTTCAAAATGTTATTTTTAACAAACTCTTTCAACTTGGGAGGCTGAGGCAGGAGGGTTGCCAGTTTAAGGCCAGCCTAGGAAACTTAGCAAGACTGACTCAAAATAAAAAAGATCAAAAGGGCTGGGGACATTGCTCAGAGGCAGATTGTTCCAGGTTCAATCCTAGTACCACAAAACAAACAATTATGCAAACTTTTTCAGGATCAAAGTTATCCTGACTTTAGGCTTTGCTTTGGTTTTATTTCCTGTACATGAATTTAAAAAAAAATTTTTTTTGTACCAGTTTTGTACCTAGAGACACTGGATCACTGTACCACACCCACAGCCCTTTTTATTTTTATTTTGAGACAGGGTCTTGCTAAGTTGCTTAGGATCTCCCTAAGTTGCCAAGATTGGTCTCAAATTTGTAATTGTCCTGCTTCAGCCTCCAGAGTCACTGGGATTACAGGTATGTGCCACTGCACCTGAATGATTTTTTACACAGTTAAAAATTTCTCAAAACTAGAAGGTCAGTTGTGTTTATTGTCTATGTGTACAGTGTTAGCTGTTCAGCCTCAGAAATGGAAAGAAGGAGTCAGTCCTATAACATGATGAGGTTTCAAAAGCAAAGCAAGTTTTAAATATTTCTTCTACACAAACTTAATTTGAAAAATGGACAGTGGTGTGGACTCAACTCCAGGGCTCACTGAACAATTGCACAACCACCAATATGTACTTAAATCTTCAGAGCCTTGGCATCTTTATCTGTTAGATGGGATTGATGCCTGCGCTGTCTGCCTCAGAGAATTGATTCTATACACACTTTAACAGACACAGGCAAGACTTGAGAACTAGAAAGAATAACAACGTGCTATTTTCATTTATTCTTAAATGGAAAAGAAAATACCATATTCTCTCCACAAAAGAGCGAGCATAGTTTGGAAATTAGCAGATGTAACACGTACGTAAAGTGCTTTTGCTCATATTCAAATAAATCCAATGCAAATATACACACCCATAAATATACCAGCAAATAGAAGCCAGTAATGTGCAAAGAGTTACACATTTTGGATGTTTAATCAGTTTTCATTGAATGAATGAAACTCAAATCAACCGCAAATTAACTTCTATTGAAGTTAAATTGTCTTTTTTAACTATTAAAGCCAATAATGCCCACCAATAATGAATAGATTTTAATTTCTCTAGTTGTATTTAAATCTCGTAGATCTGTAGTTTTACAAATAGAAATCCAGATTCATTTAGTGATTTTTTTTAAGAAGGACAGTGAGAGAGAAACAGAGAAAATCAATTTTTATTTTTTATTTATTCATTTTTTTTAGAGAATCAATTTTTATTGAGTTTTTCACATGGCTTTTGTTGCTCTGACACTGTGTTGTGTATGGGGTTTGAACCCGTGTACTTGCGCATGCCAGGCAAGCGCCTTAACCACCAAGCCACCGCTCCAGCCCCATGAGAATCAATTTTTATTGAGTCTTTCACATGGCCTTCATTGCTCTGACACTTAGTTGTGTACATGGGTGCTGGGGTTAGAACCCGTGTACTTGTGCATGCCGGGCAAGTGCCATAACCACCAAGCCACTGCTCCAGCCCCTCATCTAGTGATTTCAACAAAATGTATATGATACATACCACTTAAAGAACTAACTGTAATGCTTTGAAAAATAATCACAAGAATTATTTTGGCAATACAAATAAATGCCCAATTATAGAATTTGTCATTTTCCTTCTGTTTCAGAGATTAAGTTGTCCTTCTTCTTATCCAAAACTAGACAGACCTCTACTATGGCCTTCAAAATATATGTTTTCTTTTATACCTGAGCCACCATCGGAAGGGTTCTAGTTTATATGGATTGTAAGGATACTACTTCAATTAGTTTTTCTCCATTTCTTTCAAAAGTGATGAAAATATTCTAAAACTGATCATGGTTAGATTGCACAACTTTATACATAATAAAGCCATTAGATCGTACACTTTAAGGAAAGTAATTATATTTACATGGTAAATTATATCTCAATGAAATTTTATTTAAAAAAAAATCAATGTGAGCTGGGTGTGGTAGCTCATGCTTGTATTTCCAGCTACTCAGGAGGCTAAGGCAGAAGCAAATCAAGTTCAAAGCCACCTGTTGAAATGGTCTCAAAATAAAAAACAAAAAGGGCTGAGGATGTGGTTCAGTGTTGGAACATTCTGGGTCCAATCCTCAGTACTTAAAAAGAAATTAACTGGCAAAAAAATTTCCTCCACATCATGAGAGTCTTTAGTACCAAACAAGTATTGTGTTAGAAAATAAGATCTGAGGGGGCTGGAGCAGTGGCTCAGTGATGGAGTGCTTGCCCTGCATGCAAAAGGACCCAGGTTGAACCCCAACACCACATACGTAGGTGGGTGTCAGAGAGATAAAAAACAGATGAAAAAAATGAATAAAAATTAATTCTCAAAAAATTACATCAGAGTTGCTTGACATGATCATAGCTGCTAATGAACTACAGTACATAATAGATGATATTCCAGGACCTTTATATGTGTTATCTTAATGCTCATAACAATCCTTTGAGATAGGTATGATTGCTTTTCTCATCATGTAGGTAATAACACAGGACACAGAGCAGTTAAAAATCCAAAGTCACACAGCTAGCAATATACCAGAAAATAATTTTAGATTAAGAGCATCACTATTTAAAGGCAGTGAAGCATTTGGGATAGATTAGATCTCTGAGTATAAGTATACTGATCAAAACAGGCCAAAGACTACGATAAATATCTACATTTGAAGGAAGAAGTTTTGGCTAGAAACCCTGGTGAAGTGGACTGAGAAGCAGAAAACAGGATAAAGCTGTCACAGACATTGAAAGAGATAAGCTCTGAAAAGAAGCCAAGGGTTCCAAACTAGAGATAAATACATTTGGCTATAAGTTAGTCATAAAATTTTATATACCAATATCTGCAAAAGAGTGAGGCAGACAAATTATCAATTTTGGTTTTGTTTTGGCTTTTTTTTTTTTTAAATGAGGTCTCACTCTATTACCCAGGCTGGTCTCAAATTCATGAGCTCCAGTGATCCTCCTGCCTCAGCCTCAAAAGTGCTAGGATTACAGGAGCATACCACCATGTCTGACTCTCAATATTCCTGCGATATAAATAACTAATACAAATCAAGGAAAAACAGCTTTCCATTAGAAAAACTATCAATGAACTAAAAAATTATCAATGAACAATCCAAGTCACAAAGAAATACAAACTGCCAATCAGTGTATTATTTTGAAATTCAGGGTATACAAAGAGGAAGAAATCTTTACCTATACACTTATTATAGATTTTTAATGCAATTTTTGGTGCTAAAGGGAATAACAATCAGGACAGAATATTTGAAAGCAGTTTGTTAGTATACATAAAGAACTTTCATAATTGTTCTTAAATTTAGCACTATAATTTCACTTTCCACAATATCTACCAAGGAAATAACTGGAATCATCTAATATTAGATTTCAAGGATTTTCATTACATCTGATAGTAAAATATAAGTCAATTTTAATGTTCAACTACAGGCAAATTATGTAGTTAATTCATAGAATTAAACATTATGTAGGAATTAAAATTATTCAAAATTATTTATTCAGAATAGAACTCATGGTACACTATTAAATGATTTTTTTTAAAAGAGAGAGAAGGACAGTGAGAGAGAGAGAAAAAGAGAGACAATCAACTTTATTTAATCTTTGGTTGCTCTGATACTTAGTTGTTGTGCATGTGGTGCTAGGGTTTGAACCAGGTAAGTGTTGTAACCTCTGAGCCACAGTTCTAGCCCCCACAGTTAAATGTTAAAACCACAATATAGGGGCTGGAGAGGTGGCTCAGTGATAGAGTGCTTGCCTGGCATGTAAGAAGACCCAGATTCAATCCCCAGCACCACATATACAGCTAAGTGGTGGAAAAACAAACAAACAAAAATTTTTAAAAATTAATAAACCTTCTCACACTGTTTTAAAAAAATGAAAGAAAAATAGGATATAATGTCTGTCTAGGATATGAAACAGTTTTCTAAATATGCATAGTTCACATTTTTAAAATATTCTGAAGTAGGAGGAGAAAAAGAAATAAACATTGCTAAATCTTAAAAATAAAACAAAATACTCTAAAATACCTGAGGCAGAAGGATCACAAGTTTGAGGCAGCCTCAGGAACTTAACATGACCTTGTCTTAAAATGAAAAATAAAAAAATGGCTAGGGTTATAGCTCAGGGGTCAAGCACCCCTGGATTAATCCCAGGTACCATAAAAAATTAAGATAAATAGAATAAAATAAAGTAAAAATCTGCATTATGTGACCCCTGGTGTTTTTTCTTTTCTTTATGTTTTCAAGATATTTCAAATCATCTGAAATTAAATGATATCCATTTTATAATGAGGGAAATGTTAAAAAATTATAAAAACAACAACAAAAAAAGCAAAACAAAAACCAAGTGGACCAAAATGAATGCCTGGTCATCAGCTGGAGTAGACACCGTTTGGTATACCCTCAGCCCATGATCTTCTGAAATCAGTCACCCAAACATGCTTCTCTGCCTTGTATGCCCCTGTCTCCTAATGGGACTGCTGTCACTCAGTCCAGCATCTCTCACGCCTGGCTGCCCGCTTCTTAGTTCAGATCCTGATCCTCTTTCACTGAAAACCAAGTATTCCCTAAATGGTTTCTTACCTCAGTGCTACAGCCTCCCAGTTCAGCCTCCATCTTCCTTCAAGAGTGTTATTTCTAAATTACAAATATATTGAGAAGAAATAGCAAAAAGAGGAGAACCAATTAGCAGGTTTAGTGTCTGTGAGGCAAAATAAAACCGCTTTGACTGGGTTCCAAGCCTCCAATACATTTCACTGCCCCTGTTCCAGCTGTAATGCCCATCTTGGTCCACAAATTCCAGGTTATTGCATGATTTGGGGTACTCTCAGCGCGTCTGCATGATTTATGTCCCTGTGCCTTTGCCCATGTGTTTCCTCTGCCTCAATAAAGCCATGACCAGCCTCCCATCCACCTGGTCAATACATAATCTCTTTTCAGAATAGTCAACTGTAAAGCTTTTGCACAAGAAATCACTCCTTCATTTCTGGTTTTACTTTTTCCTTCAGTTCTTTATTTCACTTAGTTGTGCTCCTCATGTCTCCTTTGACTGCAAACCACTTGACTTTAGCAAATAAATCTTATCTCACCCCAGGGCCTGCTTTATAAAAGCGTAAAAACCTAACAAATGTTCATTGATTAAAGAAAAAAAGCAATGAGTGATTAACAGTATGAAGTATTGTAAAGAGGGAAAAGAGAAATAAAATTTGTTGCATATGACAATTAAGTAGTCATTGTTAACTTTGAAATAACTAGTTCAGTTGATTTAGTGGAGAGACAGCAAGTAGTGAATAAATAATCATTTCAAGCCTAAATATTTTCCCCTAAAGAAATTTGTCATTGGAAGGAGGAAAGAAGACAATAGCTTGAAATAATTATTTGAATTTTGTTTTTCTTTTTATAAATAAAAGAAAATGAAATATAAAAGTAAACTACCCACAGGACAATTCTGATGTTTCATGGTAAGATCAGTTTCACAGGAAGGTTTTAATCTCATTTTAAAACACTAATGTCCTAAGAGTTCCAAGGCTTATGCATTACATTTATTATTGATAACTAGGATGCAAACTTTTGCTGGCTCTGCCATTTTCTCAGCCCCTCTGCAACATTCCCTCAAAGGAGGAAATACTAATCAGATCCATCTAAGATTTTGTGGTACCCAGTCAGGCTCAGGAGCAGAGTTTGAGCCCCAGAGATTTTATCTTCTCCTTGACTATTTGGTGCTGGGCATGTGGAGAAAATGGGCTTTCTTTTTCTCATGCTAGTAATCTGATATGACTGTTTCCATTTGTTTTTAAAGAGAGAGGGAGAGAGAGAGAGAAAGAAGAAATTTTAGTTTTTCATCTGGTTTTCGTCGATCCAACACTTAGTTATATATGTGCTGCTGAGGTTTGAACCTGGGTCCTTGTGCACACTGAGCAAGTGTGATTCTGCTGAGCCACAGTTTCACCCCCCTATTTCCATATTGTAATGTTACATATATTCCATCTGCTTGTCTTGTATGCTGAATTTTGTATAATTTCTTCACCTTTGTCCTCTGATTCACTAATATTTTTATTTAACTGTGTCTCATGAGTCTTTTAGCCAATCAATTAAAATTTCTACTTGAACAATTCTTTTATTTCTAAAAGATTTAATCTGGATGATTTTCAAATTTCCCTTGTTTCAGAGGAGAGTCTCTTATTGCTTGTTTTGTTTCTCTGTGTGTGTTTCCATCTTTAATTTTTTTAACATTGTTAATAGTTGCTTCATATTGTCTGATAACCCTAATATTTGATAAATCTAATATTAAACTGAAGTTTGCTGTCTGACACTCTCGTGCACTTCTGCTTTTATAACGATTGATTATGAGCATGATTCAGTTGCTATTAATCTATAGGAATCAGAGAACAACATTGAAGATGTGTTTCTCCAAAACTTCTGTGTGTTACCACATGCCCCACTAGTAACCTGGGCCCACTGTGATCCCTTTCTAGGTCTGGGACTTCAGGAGATAGCCGTCCTCTATTAGTCCTTTGCCCTGTCTCTAGGCTCTTTTTCTGGGTGCAGTTGACATTAGATCAATGTGCCCTGGTGGCTTATAGCCCACAAGTCCTGTGGGCCTACCCACCCAGTCCTGTGGGTTTATTCCCTGCTGCACCAAGTTCTGTGAACTTAGAAGTGTATGGTATTTTTGTTTTGTAGCAGAAGAGAATTTCCTCCCATTTTCTCATGAACCCCTTCCAATCAAAGGTTCTCCTTCCATCAAAACTATATCCTTTATGTTGTTAAATACAGTGCCATTTATTAGCCTCAAATTACTTGCTGTGATGGTTAGTTTTATGTGTCAACTTGGGGGGGGCCATGGTGGCCAGATATTTGGTCAAATATAGACATACTGGCTGAGTCAAGAGGATTGCAAGTGAAAATATTATTCTAGATGCCTCTGTGAGGGTGTGAGGGTAGAGTTGGAGATTGCCTTCAATAATGTGGGTTGGCCTCAACCAAACAACTGAACATAAGACTGATCTCTCCAAGCAAAAGGGAGTTCTGCAGCAGAAGATCTTCAGCCTAGAACTATCTCCAGAACTGTTGACCCACACTGCAGATCCTGGACTTGCCAGCATCCCTACCCACATGCACCAATCCTACAGATCAATCTCTTTCTAGAAATTATATATATATCTCCTATTGCTTCTGTTTCTGTAGGGAAACCTGACTAGTTGATTGTTGTAGCATGTGTCTGTAATCACAGTTCAAGGTCAGATTGGATAATTTAGCAAGACCCTGTCTTAAAAAAAAAAAGAAAAAGAAAAAGCTGGCATATAACTCAATGTAGAGCACACACATGCTTAGCATCCATGAGGTCCTGGGTGCACACAGGTGCTCCAGCACCACAAGCAAAAGAGAGAAAGAGAGAACCTTGACTAATCATTTACCTGTTAGTGGAATTTCACAGAGCTAAGCGGGGACTTGTCCTGGACTCACTTCTCCTCTTGTTTTCCAGAACATCACACCCTCCTGGGCTTTGTCCAACCTCATTGGTTGTTCCTTCTCAGTCTCCCTAACACATCCCTCCTCATCTTCCCAACCACTAAGTGTTGGCATGTTTTAGGAGTGAGTCTTAGGCCTATTCTCAACACTTGCTCTGGTTAATCTCACAGTCTCCTGGTTTTAACATTTATATATACACTGATATTCTAACAAATCCCAATGTACATTTCCAGTCCAAATGTCTCTCTTAACTGCCAGACTCATGTGTCCAGCTAACGTTGTGCTTCTTGCCTGATAGGTATCTCCAAGCTAAAGTTTCTGAAACAAAGTTACTGCATTTCCTCTCTCCCCACACTGCTCCTTCTTACAGTTTTATTCATAGTAAAGAGGATGTTATCACTCCAACTGGGTAGGGTCCAAGCCTCAGTTATCCCTGGATTTCCTTTTTCCAATCTATCAGGAAATCTTGGTGCTCTCTCTTTAACATAAATCCAGAACCTAACCACCACTTCCTCCCACCCTCATTGCCACATCTTGGCCCTAATCACCATCAAGTCTGTCCTGAAGAGTAACTCTCACCTCCCAGCTGGTCTCTCTGCTTCTACACTTCCCCAAGGCATTTATTTCAGCTGTAAACAGCATTCAGAGTGAGTGAATCTTCCAAAGCACAAAAACACAAACCCACTTACCACTCCTCTGCCCCCAATTGTTCAGTTTTCAACTTTGTAAGAGTGGAAGTCACTGTCCATTACATTTTCCTAAAAACTACACACTCTCTTTCCCCTCACCCCATTCTGTCACCTCCAGTCCCAGCAGGTGTGAGCTCACCTCAGGGCCTTTCAGTTGGTGATTTCCTCTGCTGGAAACCTATTCCCACATACCAGCATCCCAACACTCTCCCTCAGTGTCTCTGGTCTTTTTTCAGTGGTGAAGCCTTTCAGGTCACACCAAGTCCAACCTACCTCCTGTACTGTATTTGTTTCCCTTCTTTATTTTTCTCCATAGTATTAATTTGACGACTGCACATTTGATCTCTTTATATAGTTCTCTGTCTTCCTCTCACTGAGGTATAATTCCATGAAGGTAGGAACTTTTATTTTGTTCACTGCAGTATTCTCAATTCCCAATATTTACTTCATCAATAGCAGGCATTCAATACATACTTGTTGAAAAAAAAAAAAAGACTGAATACCCACTCTGTGAGTATGAAGAAAGATAATCTCTCAATTTAAGGGGGGGATATAATTTGTGCAGTAATTTCAGAGACTGTAAGTCCTCCAATGAGCCATCAACTCTGGCACTCCAATGAGCCATCAACTCTGGCACTCGCATCTAACGCTGTTTGCCCCTAAACCTGTTGGACTTCAGTAATTTACATTCTGTGCCTGGCTTCTGTAGGCTGTTGGGTTTCTCATTCCTGGCCCATACTTTTCTCATTTTGATCCTTCTCTTAAAAGATATTCTATACTTGCAGCCACAGCCAAGAATACTTGAAATTCTCCTTCTAACAGCACGTACTCCAGAACCTCTCAGCTACTGCATACATACACTCATTCTTTTGCTTTTTATCCCTTAGCTTAGATAACTCTGACTCTTTTTTTCTTCTAGACTCAGATGATGTATCAAATCTTATGCAAACCCTTCACTAGACTCTCAGCAGTAACTTAGTCTGGGTCCCCAGCAGGATGAACACTTTGGGTGGAGTACCATTACAACTCTAGAATGGATCAAGTTGCATCCGGTGTGTGTTTGGGTTCTGGTTTCCTAATTAGACTGAGCAAACCATGTGATTTTAATATGGCCATCTTTCTAGATACACCCAGACTGGTGCCTGAACACAGACTCTCCAAACACTTTTAAAGTAGGGTGCCCTTCCTCTGAAGCCTCTAGGCATAATTTTCTTTGGCTAAGACACCCAGGATTATTCCTTGCAGCAGCAACAGCTCTTGCCTCAAATTTGCTGCTGTACTTTATATGGAGATGTTTAGATTATTATTTTTTTCATTATTAGGAATGATGTATTATTGGTTTATTTGTAAAATTTTTAAATGCAAAAAGTTAAGTTTCAGAATAAAATGGTCAAGGACCCACTCGGTGGCTCTCTTTCTTTAAGTTTCCAAAGAAATATGTACCTTCCATTCCTTTCTTTTCCTAAATCTAACATAACATAAATGAGGCATGAACCTAGCTGTGTCACATGTTTTGAGTACACTGATCCACAGTGCCAGAATCAAGTAACTCCACACCCTAAGAAGTGGCTGTAACCCAGGATGACACAATCTGTATTTGTCACATCGCCAATTTAAAAAAGAAAGAAATTGTTTAAAGGCCCTTTGTTACATAATGATGTTTTATTCAGAAGGAGAGGAAAAGTTGGATTAATACAAAAGGCAATTCTTTCCATTTTCCACTTTATCCCACAACCAAATCAATTCTTTGCTTCTGTGTTGCTAGTGCCTCCTACGACTTTGACTTTATTCCACCAGACTTCTCACGAGCTGCCATTCAGCTGCTGGTCACAGAGTTTTATACACCTCTCCCGTGCAGCTGGAAGGAGTGACGCAGTGGAAGAAGCCTGGCTGATGGGTGGAGATTATTTTTAAATGTGGTTTGTCCCTATTTCGTCCAAGAACGTAGACTTTTTAAAAATGTAGACAAACAAGAGAGACATTTTTTGGCCACCAGAGAATTGAAATTAGTCAATCCCTGGACTCAGGTTTTAAGAGCTCAGAGCAAAATGCCTTGCTTGGTCACTGGAGTAAATATTCTTGACCTTTGTGTGCAGGCTAATGACTGGAAGACATTAGAAAAACAAGAGGGAACCTTGTGAATTGGACCCAGCTTGTTTTTAACATTCTTTTCCATCTTACTAATATCTAGGATCTAGCCCCATATTGGAATACCAAGTAACAGAAACTGAAGAACTTTCTCTGTAACTAAACTCATATCTTTGCAGCAAGACCTGGATATTTCACTATGCAGATGGAATTTGACAATCAATTATTTTGCCTTTTCAGCTGTGAATAAAATGTTTAGATTTAAATTTTTTCGACTTGTAATTCAAGTAATAAGATGTTCTGATCAAACAAAACTATATTTTTCTATCACTGTTATGAATATAATGCAGAATTTTTCTAGGCTAAGTTTAAAGAAAGGATCATTAACAAGCCAGAAAAAATATTTGAGTATAGGGTTTTTTAAATTTTTTGAAGATTTTTTTTTTAAGAGATTGGGATGGAGTGGGGGAGAGAGAAAGAGAGAATCAATTTTATTTAGTTTTTCATGTGCCCTTCATTGCTCTGATCCTTCTTTGTGTATGTGGTACTGGGGCTTGAATCTGTGTCCCCATGCATGCCAGGCAAGCACTGTAACAACTGAACTACTGCTCCAGCCCCTGGGTATAGGTTTTTGTTTTTTCTTTCTTTTTTCTTTTTTTCTTTCCTTCTTTCTTTTTCTTTCTTTCTTTCTTTTTTTTTAAAGAAAGAGGGACAGTGAGAGAGAGAAAGAGGGAATGAATTTTATTTAGTTTTTCATTTGGCCTTCGTTGGTCTGAAACTTCATTGTGCTGGGGTTTGAACTCAACACATGCCAGGCAAGTGCCATAACTGCTGAGCCACCGCTCCAACCCCTGGGTACAGATTTTTAATATAAAAAGATAAGACTAGGAATAATTTACATGATAGTTTTAGTTTTAACAAATTATTTCTCAAAAATTACCTTTCTAATGTGAAGCTTAGAGAAGCATGCATCTTGTAGTGAACCCTCTAATGTTTTTGTGTTCATGGCACTCCTTTTCTCTCCTTGTGGCAATGCTGTTATCTGCTATGGGGTAAGCTTCTTTGCATAATGGGAGCTGCCTGTTAGGATGCCCAGTCCTCTATAACCCACCCAGTCTTGTTCTACTAGCCAGTGTGTGAACTCTCATGTGACCAAAATATCAGCTACTCAATGTTTTTCTCCATCAGCTGGAGGACATAATAGCCCTTGTTATCTTGGGTTTTGCTCTTCATAATCTGAAGCAGACTGATTTGCTGTTAGATTGAAAACAAGTCAGACAGGAACAAATTTGTCAAAAGGAGCAATAAAAAACATGCTGACTTTGCTTGGGTCCCTGGTTCTGGAAAAAATGCAGTTCTTCCTTTACTGCTCTGAGTCTTGTTCCAAAAATCCATTGTCCCTCCATCTGAGTCCAGTTTGGATTGGCTTTGGCACTGACAATGGAAGAGCTCGCAGTCAGGAACATATACCTGAACACATTTCATTGACATTTAATACTTATTGGAAGAAAATTTATTGGAGGCAACGATAAAAATTGGCATGGCCAGTTTACTGTATTATGTAATGAATTACATATTGCCAGAAGCAATTAAAACAATCTGCCTGAACATTTTGCTTTTCACTTGGCCTCCTTTATAAATCTTTAGTAAAAAGGCTATATTAATTAAGAGTGCAGTGAATTGATCACTGAAATTAGGAACTTCACATTGGTTTGAAATTTTATTTCCTTTCTATTTCCATATTTTTTTTTTTTTTTTGGCAGGGCTGAGGATCGAACTCAGGGCCTTGCGCGTGCTAGGCAAGCACTCTGCCACTGAGCTAAATCCCCAACCCCTATTTCCATAGTTTTAAAGCACATTGATACATAAGAGATATACTTGTATTATGCTTAAGTTATATACCACATCTATTTACACACATTCAGAGGACACCACAAATATTCAGATACTTTCCGCTCCTAACAGCTAGTAGCCAGGAGGCCTGGATTCTAGTCTTTGATGTTTTGTTTATTAACTCTAGAGTTGAGTTTGTTGCTGCTCACTTCTCTGGCTATCTGGAAAAAGAGATTTGGGAATAGATGATTTGTCTTCCAGCTTTAAAATCCAATGATTTTATGACTGGAGAAAGAAGTTAGTTTTGTTAGAAAAAGGCTTTGATGGTTTTTTCCCTTTACATTCTTTCTGTGTGGTACTAAATATTGAACCCAAGGTCTTGTGTATGCTAGTCAAGGGGTCTGCCACTGAACTACATTCCCAGCCCTTTTTATTTTTATTTTTTGAGATAGGCTTTCACTAAATTGCCCAGGCTGGCCTTGAATTTGTGATCCTCCTGTCTCAGCCTCCCAAGTAGCTTGCATTACAAGCATATGCCACTGCACCTAGCAGCTTTGTTGATTTTCAAACACAGCTTTTTACTCTTGCCTTTGTCCTGTTTACCAAAAATATTTTGTGAATGTGGTGGGGAAAAATAAAACTACCTGACACAAGAAAATGTAAACTGTGGACTTTTTTTTAAACCACATTTAAATGTCATTTAAAACTACAACTTATCTATTCTGGATAAATGCAATATCCAGAATATATACACATTTTATATTATTTTGTTAAAATCTTGTAAGGTTGCTCAAAAATAAAATAAAAAAAACTATAATTTAGAAGTCAAAAAAAAAAAAAGAAGTGTATATGAAATCCAAATTTCAATGTCCATAATTAAATTTTCCTGGAGCACAAAACAACAACAACAACAACAAAAAAAACTAGAGATGGGTTTTAGAGATGTTGTGGGAAGGGGAAGGGAGGGATAAGGGTAGGTCATTGGGGGTGCACTCTTGGGGGTAAATCCAATTTTCAGAAGCTATATACATTATATATTATTTTGTTAAAATTTGTATGATTGTTCACCAAATAAATTTCTCAATAAAAACAAAACAAAACAAAAAAAAATTACAACTTATCACATTCATTTTTTTGTGATAAATTAATATTGAAAACACTTATTAACTGTTTTATTAAAATGTAGCAATGAGGGGCTGGAGCCATGGCTCAGTGGTTACGGCGCTTGCCTGGCATGTGCGAGTACACGGGTTCAAACCCCAGCACCACGTACACAGCTAAGTATGAGAGCAACGAAAGCCATGTGAGAAACTAAATAAAAATTGATTCTCTCTGTCTCTCTCTCTCACTGTCCTTCTCTCTTAAAAAAAATGTAGCAACGAGTCCCTCCAATATGTAAGAATTTGCTGAACTAATAAAAATTAGGCATTAAAGTGTTATACTGAGGCAAAAATTTTAATATTGTATTAAATGTGAATTATTAAAATTAATGCTCTATCTTTATATTTTAAAATACAATACTTTGACAATTTTCTTTCCTTTTTGCAGTGCTAAGGATCAAATCCAGAACCTTAAACATGCTAGGCATGTTTCTACTGAGCTACACTCTCAGTCCGTTTTATTTTCATCCTTTGAAGCAGGGTCTCCTTGAGTTGTTAAAGCTGGCCTTGAATGTGAAAACCTCTTTTATCAGCTTCCCAACTGGCTGGTATTACAGGTATACACTACCACACTCTACTTCTCAGGCTATTTTGTTGAATGGGTAGCAGCAACTAACGGTGATTCAGGGATTAGGCCCACAGCACTGAAGAGCACAACCTGGGGCCACCCTCCTAGCAAGGGCTGTGGGACCAATAGTTTCTCCAAGAAGCTGAGTTTGGTGCTGTGTAGAAGCTCAGCAACTGCCTAAACCTGCTAAGCTTCAGGAACATAGCATTAACAAGACCGGTTTGTCTTATCTTGGTGAATTCTTCAGAGGCTCAAGTGAATGATATATGGGACATGCTCATAAAAGTGTTCTCAATATTAATTTATTACAAAAATGAATGTGATAAGTTGTAATTTTAAGTGACACTTAAATGTGATTAAAAAAAGTACAAGAGAAATTGTAGGGGAGAAATTACGAATTTAGGAACTTATTGATTGAAGTGCCTTTTGGATTTTTGTATACAGCCTTAAATATTTTTAAATGTTATTCTGATTTCACAGTGACTTTTGGTTGGCATGGGCTTCTAGTACATAACTTTCAAAGTGACATTCAAGAGGAATAAACGTAAAGATCTGCCCTCAATTTCTAAAAAACAAATGGCAAAACAGATTGGAGGAGATATAGTTTCATAGTTTTATATATATACATGTTAAAGACTTAAAAAAAGATTTGGGGCTATTTTTGCTTGTTTTTGGTTGGTGATAACCCGGTGTTTATGAACAGGATGGGGTGGTAGAAAAGCATTAATGTGATCTCAAGTTGAAATTTTCAAGTATCATCATTAAACAGCAGGAAATTATACTTTTCTACCCTTTCTTCATACATAGGGTATAGGATTCAGTTTTAGGTAGGTTTTTTTGTTTTGTTTTGTTTTTTGGTACCAGGGATCGAACCCAGGAGTTCTAAAGTGCTGAGACAGCCCAACCCTTTTTATATTTTATTTTGAGACAGGGTCTCATTAAGTTGCTTAGAGCCTTGCTAAATTGCTGAGGTTGACTTTGAATTTGCGGTCCTCCTGCTGCACACCTCCAGAGCCACTGGATTACAGGTGTGGGCCACCACACCCAATTTAGGTAGTACATTTTAATGACAAAATATTAAAAACAAATGCTGCTCATAGAGCCAAAGGAATCCTTGAAGTGTGGCCTTAATAAATTTAAGTGATTGAGCAGAGTTCATTTCAGTGGTTATCAGGAGATACTGCGTCTGAACTTCACTTTCTCTGAATTTACAATCTAATGTTTTTGTGGTGGTGGTGGTGGTGGGTGTTACAGCACTTGACCCTCATCTAATAACTGGGTGATGCAATGTGGAACCAGAGGGAATGGAAAGAGGAAGGGAAGGGATGTTTGCTGAATTACTAAAAAGGATCATTTGGCATGCTCTTGTTTTATTAGGATAAGCAAAAATGTGAGTGGTAGCAGACAAGGTTAAAATGATAAGCAGAGAATACCATAGTAGAAAAAGAAGTCCGAATACTGTGGGAGGTTAAGGAACACAACTGTTACGTATTTCATTGTATTTCTTGTTAAGTAAACACTCAATATCAACTTGTTGAAATGGATAATGCTACTTACACAGTTAAAGAGAAACTTCTTAGTGTTGGGCACTGTGCTATGATCTGAGGAGCCAAAAATGAACTTTGCAAAATCCCTATCCTACTGGGGAACACATAATCAAGGAAGAAAAGACCACCAAAGAAAGCACAGGAGTGGGTGGGAAAGAAAGTGGTAAGGATTATCACAGAGAATAGATAAATGTCTCTGTAAGAGCAGAGAGGAAAGAATGTTTAATGTAGTGTGTGGGGTGAAGATGTGGGCACGGTGAAAGCTGTGGATGTCAGGGAAGATTCCAGAGGGAGGCATTGTTTTCATTATCTTTAAAGATGGTTAAAAGAGGGATGGATTTCAGATGGGAGAAACTACTAAGAAAAAGTCTGTTGATCTCTGAAAAGTGGATACGGTAGGAGTTGGAGCTTGAGCTGAAGAGTTCAAGGAAATCAAATTATAAATGTCTTGCCTACCATGGTTGTGGGCTTGACCTTGAGTCAGCCTCAGAGAAGGAGAGCTGGGGATTTTAGAGAAGTGTCATGTTCAGTTCTGTGTTTTGGAGATTTCTTTGGCAGCTACATGGAACTGAAGCAGAAGTGAAATTAGAAAGGCTTGGCCTAAACAGTGGCAAAGAGGTTAAAGTAGTAGAGCCAGATTGTTAGTTACACAATTATGAGGACAGTTCACCTGTGGGATTTTATTTTTTTAATTTTTGGTACTGGGGATTGAAAACCAGGAGTATTCTACCATTGAGCTACATTCCTAACCCCCCTCCCTTTTTTTTAAGAGAGAAGGACAATGAGAGAGAGAGAGAAAATCAATTTTTATTGAGTTTTTCACATAGCTTTTGTTGCTCCCACACTTAAGTTGTGTACCTGGGTGCTGGGGTTTGAACCCCTGCACTCGCGCATGTGGGCAAGCACTGTAACCCCCAAGCCATCACTCCAGCCCCCTCCTAATCCTTTTTAAATTTTTAATTTTGAAACAAGGTCTTCCTAAATTGCATAGCCTGGCCTGGAAGTTGTAATCTTCCTGCCTCTGCCGGCACAGTTGCTGGGATTCCAGATGTCCACCCAGTTCATCCATGGGATTTTTAAACCAGAGAATTTTAGAGGAAGAAAACTGGGTACTGGTTGTTGCAAAACTTTAATGGAACTAGGAGATACTTAAATGCTAGGCAGTGTGAGTTAGGTGGAAAGCCTGGGATTGGGACCACGTGGCCACTGTGGTTTTGTGTGGATTAGTTGATGACTCTTGAACTGAAATCAGGAAATGACATAAAAATGATTTGTGTAATAACATGAGAAGAAAGAGAACTCTGAAGTCAGTACATTTGGAGAAAAATAAGTAGGGTTGGTAAAGACAGGGAAGTAGTTATCAGAAAGTCCCATTTGTGGATTAATTTTAGAGTGTCCAATGGAAAGATCCTCAAGGCAAAACAATTGTCTAGCATGGAGCCCTGGCTCACCGCAACCCTTTCCCCTCAGCTGCCTGCACCCTTCAGCCCCTCCTGTCACCGGGTACTTGCTAGCCTGTTAGAATTGGAGACCGTGTACTGGAATCTACATACTTCAGGATGAAGCCAGAGGGAACAAATGACTTGCCAAGGTGTCAGGCAGCGGCCCTTCAGCCCACACTTCCTGACCCCAGGTCCAGGGCTCTTTCCACTACTCCCCGGGGCAGGCAGCTCCGTGCTCGGGTGGGTGGGGACTGCGGGGTGCGTCAGAGACCCCCTCCTGGCTCAGCCCCCAGTCCCCAGCCCCGGTGGGATTCCCGGCCCCGCCCTCTTTCCCCGCGCCCGGCCGGGACGCTACCCGCGGCCTCTCCGGCGCACGCCAGGTCGCGCGGACGCAGGTCGGCCGCGGGTGCCGGAGGTGGCCAGGCCACCCGCGCCGCCGCCCCCCGCATGACGCACAGAGGGGCAGGGACTCGTTTTGCCGCGAGTGACTGGAGCTGGAGCTGCTGCTGCCGCCGCCGCCGCCGCCGCCGCCGCCTGGGCCGCTCCGCCCCCAGCCCGCCTTCCTCCCGCCTCGCCCTCCGCCTCCGTCCGCGCCTCGCTAGCGTCCCGGTGTCCTCCCCAAACCCCGGAGCCACCGGCCGCCCGCGCCAGCGCCAGCGCCAGCCAGGTGAGTGTGGCCGCCGCGAGGCCCGGCGGCAGGAGCGCGCAGGCCCCGCCGGTGGTGGCGGCCCGGCTTTCTTCCACCGCGCGGCCCGCGCCGCCCCGCTGCTCCCGGCTTCCCCATCCCGCGGCCCCGACCTGCCCCGCGGTCCCCGCCGCCGCCGCAGACAAAGCGCCCGAGGAGGGAGCCCCTCGGGCGGCCCCAGCCTCCGCGCCGCCTGCCGGGTGCGGCTGCGGCCGGCGGAGCCGGGGCCGCGCGCTCCTCCCCCCGTGCGCCCTTGTTCGATTGTGGGTGAAAGGGACCCGCATCGTGCAACAGGTTCGGGCGTTTATCCCTATTTCCCCGCGGGTCTCGCCCTCCCCAGTGCAGGCGGAGAGGTGTCCCCGGGCTGCGGGCGAGCCCCGGTGTCCGGCGCCGCGGCTGGCTCCTTTGTGTGACCGGTGACCAGCCCCGCCGGGTGGGTGGGGGACACGGGCCGGAGGCTCCTGGACGTCTCCCGCGCGCAGCGTGGGGTTTGGCTTCCCTGGGCCTGCGGGAGGTTAACGTCCCTCCAGCCTGTGGTGGGGTCACAAAGGGGATGGATGGAGAGAGTGAGTTGGTCGGGTGCGTGGTTATGTGTTTATTTTTTGTAATTTAGGCAGACGCGTATTTAGAGAAGAACCGCATCTGACCAGCTTTTGAAGGTAGGGGCTAGATTTCACCCTGGGATGCTTGGTTTAGACTTGCTGCTGCTGTGACAGCCCTTGTGTTTTCCTTGGTGCTTTGGCATCTTTCTGTCAGACACAGACATCATCACCCAGAGAAGTTGGGAGTGCTGTTGAGGGAGCAACTGGATAGCAGTTGTTTGATAAGGCATCCCTTTCATCACGTTTCCCCCCACCCCCCTCGTATCAAGCATACCCATCATGCATGCCAGCATAGCTTGGCAAGTCCTCAAGTTAAAATTGCCACTCAATATGCCCTCCGTGTTGGAAAAATCTTAATCCACATGGTTTTTCTATGGTTTGATAAATGTTGTTGTTATTAGTGGTACTGGGAATTGAACCCAGGGGTGCTGTACCACTGGGCTGCATCCCAGCCCTTTTTATTTTGTGCCGTGAGAGAGGGTCTCCCTGAGGGCTAGCCTTGAACTTGTGATCCTCCTGCCTCAGCCTCCAGAGTCACTGGGGTTACTGGTGCAGGTTGCACCACCTCACCTGGCGATAAATCTTATTTTCCTTCTTTCTTTTTCTTTTTCAGTACCAGGGATTGAACCCAGGGTTGCTTAACCACTGAGCTACATCCTTAGCCCCTTTTATTTTTTTTATTTTGAGACAGGGTCTGGCTAAGTTGCTTAGGATCTCTGTAAGCTGCTGAGGCCGGCTTTGAACTTGCAATCCTCCTGCTTCAGCCTCCTGCGTTGCTGGGATTACAGGCATGGGCCACCATGCCCTGCACAAATCTTATTTTCTTAGTGTGAGATTCCCCTCCTCCCCTGTCCCTGCAAGAATACATAATAAAGAACAATTTATCTTTATTTACATATCGTGGATTAGGCCAATACCTACCTTCTTTCTTTGGCATGCTATTGTTGTGCAACAATACAAAATAGAAGGAAAATCTCTTCCTTTTGCTTTGGGCAATAAAATACTTCTTTGTTCTAGAACCAGGAAGCTTTTATACAAAATACTTTTTGTAGACTGAAGTTGGTGACTGTCTTTACACCATGACTAAATACATAAAAAAATTCCCAAAGGAGTTAGAAAGCGTTACACAACTCTATTGATTTTTTTTTTAATATCCCAAATTCCAGGAAATCATTTTGCTGAATATTTATCCAAACCTTCTGGACTAAATTTAACCTTAAAAATGGGGCTTGTTTTAATAAGTTCCTAAACATTTAGGAAAAAAGTGAAATGGTTATGTTTAAAGAGTTTACCAGGGGCTGGAGCGGTGGCTCAGCGGTTTCGGCGCTTGCCTGGCAAGCGCGAGGACCCGGGTTCAAACCCCAGCACCACGTACACAACTGAGTGTTGGAGCAACTAAAGCCATGTGAAAAACTAAATAAAGTTGTTTCTCTCTTTCTCTCTCTCACTGTCCCTCTCTCTTTAAAAAAAAAAAAAAAAAAAAAGTTTACCAAGCATTCTACACCTGTAAGTAATGATTGATGAAAGAGTTTTGAAATCTAGTGCTGAACTGGAAATGTGGCAGCATAATGCGGGATCTAGAAAATGGTAAATAGATGTTGGAGGGTTGGATCTACCTGGTTTTAGTTGTCTGATGGTCATTTAATTTAATGACATTTTAAACAGGTGATCTTACTAAGGATATATCTGGAAACTGGACACTAATGAAAAAACCACGTGTCATAATTTTTATCTTTTTTCTAAATATATTTCGTTAAGGACTCATTGAATCTATTTCCACTCCCTAAAAACAAACTCAGTATTAATAAGGACATTTTTGGGGGGAAGGAATGAATTTTTTCAAATTGATCTGATTTGTAGAAAGTTTTGTGAGCATAATAGTTGTAATTTACTAAAAATACCATTCGTCTGCTTAATATCTAACTAAAAAGAGCTTTTGTGGCTGTTACAAGCAGCAGGAACAACCTCTTGAGAAAAGCAGGATGTTTACTAATAAAAAGTAGCAGAAACTTGAATTTCTATAGTAGTTTCTTTGAAATGTGTTTTTCGTATGTCATAGAATTCACTTTTTTTATTTTAGTTTTTTAAAGAGAGAGAGGGACAGTGAGAGAGAGAGAGAGAAAGAATCAATTTTATTTAGTTTTTCATGTTGCTGGGACACGTGGTTGTATACATCGTGCCGCGCTGGGGTTTGAACCTGCATACTCACGCATGCCAGGCAAGCGCTGTAACCACCAAGCCACCGCTCCAGCCCTAGAATTCACTTTGTAAAGTTGTATAATTCAATAGATTTAGAGTATTTGTGAAAACAGGCAAGCATCACACTAATTCAAGAATATTTTCATCACCCCAGTAGAAAACCCTTACCCTGGATCTGTCACTACCGTTTCCTACCCCTCTCTTGAACTTGGCAATCATTACTTTACTTTTTGTCTGTGTGGATTTTCCCATTCTGTAATTTCATATAGGTGGAATGATATGACGTGTGGCCCATTGTTTTCAGGGTCCATCCATATTAGGGCATGTATCCATGCTTTTATGGCTGAATAATATTTCATTGTATGGCTCTGCCACATTTTGTTTATCCGTTCATCAGTTAGTGGACTTTTGGATTGTTACCACTTTTGGTTGTTGTGATGAATGCTTCTGTTGACACTCATTTGTATGTTTTTGTGTAGACATATTTTCATGTCTCTTGGGTATGTATCTCATAATGGAATTTCTGGGTCATAAATGGTGGCTGTACATTTTGCATCCCTGTCACCAGTATAGGAAGGTTCTGCTTTCTCTGCGTCCTGGCCAACACTTGTTAGTGTTTGACTTTTTGATGGATACTATCCTAGTGGCTGTCAAGTGATGTGTCATTGTGGTTTTCATCTGTATTTCATGTTTTCATGTTTTTGTTGAACACTTGTATATTTTCTTTGGGGGAAATGTTTATGATAGTTTCTAAATTTTTTCACACATATATTTTTCTCATTTAATCTTTTTAAAAACTTTTTAAGGTATTACCAGTCTTGCTGCTAGGAAACTAACGAGCAAAGAAATTGAGTAGTTTACTTGTTTGTTAACTCTGCAGCTAGTAAGAGGCAGGGTCTGACTATAAACTAAGGTCTTCCAACTCCACTTCCTGCATTCTTTCTAACTGATGAGGCATACACAAGTTACATTGTGTTTGTAAAATTGTTGGCTAATCAGTGACAAAGTGGGGGAAAATAAATAAATAAATTAAACCAAATGGAAAAGAAGTAGGTGCTATGGCCATACTACCTCATATGTGCCAGATTTTGTTAGGCTTTTTCAAATAACTTGTTTTCTCCTATCCTAATAAGGTAGATGCGAACGCCATATTTCCAGTTCGGAAACAGAACCTGAGTGACTCAACTTAGTCACAGCGTTCTAGTGATATGGCTGATTGTAGCACCCATTGTTCACCGACAATCCATTCCTCTTCCATGGTCCATGGTCCATGGTTTTCCCACTGATTGATTCCCTCTAATGGTAAAGCATCGAACAGCATTAGCTTTCATATAAACATTAAGATTTTTCTCAGTTAACCTGAAATTAACTTTTATTTTTTATTTTTTTTTAGAGAGAGGGACAGTGAGAGAGAGAGAGAAAGAGAGAAAATGAGTTTTATTTAGTTTTTCATATGACCTTCGTTGCTGCGAGACTTCGTTGTGTATGTGGTGCATCCTGGCACATGCCAAAGCAAGCGCCATAACCGCTGTAACCACTGAGGCATTGCTCCAGCCCTTAATTTTTACTTTTGAAGAAGGCAGTTTTCCCGTTTGATTTTGTAGTACAGGCTAAGGTACTCGTTTCAGTTTTTACGTACAACTCTAGGTCAAGTATAACATGTACGCACAATTCTCAGGTAGGACTGTGTTTTACTCATCTTGGCTTACCATTGTCCAGTGTTGTACTCAACACATAGTGGGGATTCTAACCTTTGTGGAATGAATTAATACAAATACATTCTTTAAATGTAAAAAATTATGTGGTATTCTTTTATTAGAATTTAGGCAGTATAAATTCCAGAAAATCTGGAATTCCAGAGCTGAAAAGACCTAAAAATGAAAGTGTTAAAAATTAGAATTTGACTTAAAACTCAGTGCTATATCTTATGGAAGGAAGTAACTGTTGTGATAGGTTCTAAGTACGTGGTGACTGGCACACATTTGTTTTCGACATACCTAGCTCAGTACCCAAGCATGGAAGTTGTACCCTGAGTTTTCCATAAATGAATGAGCAGTGAGTAAATAAAAGAATTAGTTTTTGCTATAACAAGTGAAGGAGATAAGTGAAAAGTATAGTTAGGCTCTGCTTTTTTTTTTTTTTTTATTGAGAGGGACAGTGAGAGGGGGAGAGAGAGAATCAGTTTTATTTAGTTTTTCATATGGCTTTCGTTGCTTAGACACTTCATTGCACTTCATTGTGTTTGTGGTGCTGGGGTTTGAACCTGCGTCCCTGCACGTGCAAGGCAAGTGCCGAAACCGCAGAGCCACCACTCCATCCCGCTGCTTTTAATTTATATAATTTTAATTGTGAAACATAATACATGTCAAATATAAAAATTCTATGGGTACATAGAGTAAAAACTAAACATCACCCTTTGCTTCTTATCTCCCCTTTCTTTACCACTAAAACCATTTTTTTTTTTACAAGTTTTATTATAGAAAGCACAGAAAGTTAAGCATAGGGAAAAAAGAGCAGACTTCCCGCAGAGTGGGGGAAGGGGACAAAGCCAACTAAGACCACTTTTGTCTCAAAGAGCTGTTTACAGTTTGTGGTTTAAGTTTCCCAAACCTGAATCTCTGACTTTGTGTGTGTGTTTGTGGAAATACACATTTCATTCTACCGTACACACATACATGGTGTGCATCCAGAATGGTTTTGCTTTTACACATGTGATCATATTGCACATAGCCCTTTGTTTTTCACTCCACTGTATTGATACTGTTGCATCTGTATTCTTATATGATAAACATATTTATGTTTCCTATTTAGTTGGCTATCCTTGCCTGGTTTTGGTTTCAAGACTAAATAAGCGAGCCGTTAAAGATGAATGGGACATTTCCCCCTTTTTTCTGAGCTATGGAATGGTTTGAAATGTCTGCCCTGTCAGTGTTTATTAGAAGTCACCTGACACTTGTGGGGGAGGGAAGCTGTCTGAGATGATCTTTCTCATTTTCCCAGTTTTTATTGTTCTATTAAGTTTTGCCAGGCACTTGCTTTTCTATTACATTTTATGAGTAAGTTGATGAAGGTAGATGATTAAATGACGCAGTGTAGGTGACAGCATGTGGGCTTCTCACTTAGACTAGCATAAAGTCCTGTGTGTCTTTTACTGGTGTGTCACCTTATGCAGGTTACTTTACCCTCTGCAAAGTTCTGTTTTCTCACCTCAGAATGGTATTAGATCAGGGCTGGAGCTGTGGCTCAGTGGTCACACGCTTCCCTGGTGTGTGCGAGGACGTGGGTTCGAACCCCAGCACCATGTACACAACAAAGTGTCAGAGTAACAAAGGCCACATGAAAAACTAAATAAAATTGATTCTTTCTCTCTTTCACAGTCCCTCTCTCTTAAAAAAAAATAAATGGCATTGGTTCCTACCTCACAGGAATCTTGAAAATATTAAGTGAGATATGAGATAATGTATGAAAAGGCTCAGTATTTACATCTTATAAAAATGAAAAAAAAATTCTAGCAAAGCTGTAACATTTTATGTAAATGCAGATTTGTTACTGTGGTTTTATAATTATGTTTTAGCCTAGGAGAAATTTAAGGGGATAGGATGGTGGAGCTGGGAATGATGCCAGCAAATAGGCAGGATCTATAAAAATTTCCATGCTATTAAATTTAATTTTGGTGGACAATGATTTCTAAATGCAGGTGCTCTTTTAATTATGTTTTGTTTTTGTGGTGCTGGGATTGAACCCAGGGCCTCATGCTCTACCACATCCCCAACCCTCTTGCACTCTTTTGAGACAGGATAGTAGGAGAAAGTAGTGGAATAAACACACATGGATCAATCTTGCATTATAATTTGTTAGCCTTGCAACTTTGGACAGGTTAATTTCTCACTGTAAAATAGGATAACAATACCTACTTTATAGGGTAGTTACGAGGAGGGAGATTAGGATAGTGCTTGGCATTTATTAGCTTTTCAAATAGTCAGAAATTGTTTTCATGTAACGAGTACCCAACAGGGGCAAACATGGGATGCTGCGGTCAGCTGTTTGAAGGCTGCTAGAACAGTAGGCTGTAAGTCCTGGGTCTGTACTGTACTCACTAGCTGTAGCGCTTGGATGAGTCACCTAAATGCCCAGATCCTTCTTTCCTTACTTTTAACAAAAGGGCAGGAGAACTCACTCTTTCCGGTCTAGGCCAAGTTCTTTCATTCATTACAACTGTCCCTTCCTGGGGATGAAAGGGCCTGCCCCTGTGTACCAGGAATACCAAATGAGGTTTGTACTGTAAACTGAAATGCTAAGTGCATATACAGCCAAGCCAGGGTAGGGTGAGACTGCTTATTTATTAATGATTTTCATGAATATTAAATATAGGCTTGTTAATGTGTCCTAATGCCTATGCTTAAGGGTGGTAATTTAAAGTGTTTTAGATTTTGTGTTGCTCATATTCCCTTTACCTCAATAATTTATTACTTAGTCCTCATTGCATTTCCAGTTTGACCAGGTAAAAAAAAGGGGGTAAATGATAGTTATATAAGGATATATAAGCTTGTTTGATAGTGTGTGTTGTGTGTGTGTGTTGTGTGTATGTGTGTATAGCTGGGAAGTACTATTCTCTGGCAGTTTGTTATATGCAGAAACTGCAGATTCTTGGAAAGAAGTAGAGAAAATCTGCATTATAATACATTGTCTTCTACAGGACTTGCAGGCACTTAAATGAACCTACTTTTGTCAGCTGGTTTGTAAAGAGCTATTGATTGTATACTTGAAAGATAGTAATATTGTCTTTCCTTTAATATGGCTTGCCAAAGCTTTTGCTTATGAGTTTCAGTTTTTTGGATCAGATTCAGCGATATTGATTTGGTACTTTCACAGGCTTTCTGCTTGGGATATGCAAAGCTAAAAATTCTGTTGGGACATCACAAATTAATTGTTGTTTGGTAATCACAGAAGTTTTAGGAATCTATCCATTGAGATTTTGTTTAGCATATTTATTTAGTAAGAATTTGGGAATTGCTGTGTTTTAGGTTAGAGAGTTTTTATTAGAGTACGCTTGAATTGCACTATGCAGATTCTCACTGACACTAAATGCTCTGCCTTGTATAATGCAAAACACCTTGGAACTATATGTAAGAATTAGAAAAGATGATTCTTGTCTTCAAAGAGTTTATAATCTAATTAGGGAGCAGTGAAGGAGGAAACCAAGTAAAAGGACGGAGGGCTGTGAAAGTTTGTGCCTGCTCTTTGTAAATCAGTTGTGTTCATTGGGCTTTGGTAATGTGCCAAGGGGCTCTCCTGAGGGATGCTATCAGAAAAAGCCCAGCCTTTTGAAGACCTGGCTGTGTCTTACATGTCTTGGTCATTCTATAGAGCTCTCTCTGCTTTAAAAAATTCTGTTTGGTCTAGGTACCAAGAATAACAGCTCCTCTGTTGTGAGTACTCCTGTGTTTATCTCTTGGCCTGTGGGCTGGGCTTTTCTTTTTTTCTTTTTTTTTTTTTTTTTAAAGAGAGAGGGACAGTAAGAGAGACAGAGAAAGAGAGAAACAACTTTATTTAGTCTTTCACATGGCCTTCATTGCTCTAACACTTAGTTGTGTACGTGGTGCTGGTGTTTGAACCCGGGTGCTTGTGCTTACCAGGCAAGCACCGAAACCACTGAGCCACCGCTCCAGCCCCCTGGGCTTTTCTTTCGTGAAGGCTACTACTAGAATGCCAAAGCTAGATTTGCGCCTACTCCTGAGTGGGCAGATAGGTTTCTTGCTGTGCACATTTTAGCCTTTTCCTTATCATCACTTTTGATTTTTTTTTACTTTATTCTTTGCTTTTATTAAATATTTTACAACTCATGCATTTTTATATCTTTAATCATTTTCAGAACAAAATGGAATATATGTAAATAGATATACATGGAATCCATGGAGGAGCATATCAAGACAAACAGATTTATTAGTAGGGACCAGGTGTGGTAAGAGCTTGTATTCATGGTCCAGCTTTGATTGATAATAGTGACTTCCTAGAACTCTGCATCGAGGAGCAGTTGGAGACAGCATCTAGGTTTAGTGGGAAAAGGGGGCTGTCATGGGTAGGAGTGCTGGTGTTTGCAGTCTCTGGCATAGATAACACATGCAAGATGCTAAATAGCACAATAGGTGGGTGGCTTTTAAGTTCAGAGCTAGGTTTTGCAGAGATGCAAATTTGAGGAAAAAGCTTGTGACTTGTTGGGATTGGCAGACAGAACGGTTCAGCTAGAATAAAATGTCAGAAGTGCATTAAGGATAAATGCAGGTGATACAGAAGCCAAGGAATAGAGAATGGTCAGCCTTAATGGATAGATAGTGGAGGGTGGAATTTTTATTTTAATCTAATGTTTTTTCCTAACGAATCTCTTATATATTACCACCGTCTTCGTCTTGGTTCAGCTCTTTGCTATCCTTTTCATTTTAAAAGTTGATTTTTTTTTTGTATAGGTAACATGTTCATGTGCTTCAGAGTTGAAAAGGTATAAGGTGACACATTAGAACAGCTTCCTTTTGTTTTGTTTTTGTGGTACTGGGGATTGAACTCAGAGGTCCTCTACCCTTGAGCTATACCATCAGCCCTTTTTGTTTTATTTAGAGACAGGTCTTCCAGAGCTGGCCAGGCTGGGCTTCTGTATGCGATCATTCTGCCTCTGCCTTCTGAGTAGCTGGGATCAGAGGTGTGTGTGTGCTACCGCTCCTCACCATGCCCAAAGAGCTTCCTTTTTTTCCTGTTCCTGAGCTATTTGGTTTTCTCCTTCATAAGTTGTCCGGTCTCATCAGATTCAATGTGTGTTCTTCAGCAGTGTTCCTTGTGACCGGTCTTGTCAGATTCATCGGGTGTTCTTCAGAAGTATTCCTTGTGATTTCCCATCCTTTTTATACAGATGACACTTTTCTTTCTTTCCTTTTTATTTGTTATTTTTTTATTTTTGTAGTACTGGGGATTGAACCTGGGGCGCTGTACCATTGAGCTATATCCCCAGCCCTCTTTACTTTTCATTTTGAGAAAATGATTTACCGGTCTCCATAAGTTGGCCAGGTTGTCCTTGAACTTGTGATCCTTGCTTTAGCCTCCCAAGTAGCTGGTTTTATAGGTGTGTGCCACTCCATTCAGTGGGATATACCCTTTATGTTAAATAAGCATTCCCTTATTGATATATATTTAGGTGATTTAGTAAACTGTAATAGGAAAAAAGATTTTGGAGCTGGACTGCTCGGATTCAATTTCTGGCTCCACACTAGCATTTTGACCTCGGGTTATTTTGAGTTGGCCTCTTTCCCATCTGTGTAATGGGATATTAATATCTTCACCTCATAGAATTTGGGGGAGGATTAAAAGAGGAAATGTATGATGCCTAGAAAAGTATCTGGAACTAACCTAAGTACTAGATAAGGGTTTGCTATTATTCCATTTTTGTTATTTAGTTTTTTCTGTTAGAATAATACTGTAGTTAATAATTTGATAAATGTTATTTCACACACAGTGGTGGAGGCAGACTTACATAAGATAATACCTAGCAGTAGGATTTTGGATCAAAGGTGCTTGCTTTTAAAATTTTGATAGATATTGCCACATTTCCCTCTGTTAGATGTACTGTTTTGCCAGGAACATATGAGAAGATCTGTGTTTCTACATCTTGTGTGTCACAAAATTGTTTGACTTTTGCCAATCTCTTGGTCCTTTTCTTTTGTTCTGAATTAATTTGAGCATCTTTTATTAAGCCATTTAAAAGTTTAAATTTTTTTTTATATTGGGGTTCAAGTTTAGATTTTTTTTTATATTGGGGATTGAACCCAGGGATGGTTTACCACCACCTCTTTTCTTCTTTATTTTGAGACAGTATCTCACTAAGTTGCTTAGGGCCTCACTAATTTGCTGAGGCTGTCCTCTAACTTGTGATCCCCCAACTCACTCTCTCTGGGGTCCTGCAAAAGTTTTTTTTTTTTTTAGGGCTGAGGACTGAACTCGGGGCCTTGTGCACGCTAGGCAAGAGCTAAATCCCCAACCCCCTGCAAGTGTTTTGATTTTGTGCTTTATCAGCTGGGAAGTAATAAAATGTTTTGGGGAAATTACTATGGAAACTAGGTGTGAAAGAGTTTGGACTTGGAAAAAACTAGAAGAAATAGCATAGTTGCATGATGGATAATCTGAGAACTGGGATACGAAATTGTTAACTTCTCTTTTAGTAAGATAGTATGTTATTTTGGAAATGTTTTTAAGTTTGAAAAGGAATCACTGCTAAATTTGCAAATGGCAATGAATGAGATTCTGGTAGAATTGAAAGTAAAGTTTGTAGTTACGTAAAGTCAAACAAAATTAGTTGACATCTTTTATGATATGCATGTTTACTGTTTTACATAGCAATTAGGGATGAAGTAAAAGAAGTTTGCATATGTGATTATAATTAATATTCCAATTTTGGAAACTTTTCTCTCCTGTTGTCTTTTACAGTATGCTTAATCATTGCCAGTAAGTCATTTTTTATCTGATACTGTGAACTGTTTATTGGTTGTTCATTAAACTGCCTTCTTCTCCAAACCACCCTTGCTATACTTCTTCCCCTTCTGCCCATTAAAAAAAGACTCAAAATGCTGAATCATATTTTTTATCAGTTGCTATAGTTTGGATTTTAAATGTCCCCCAAATGCTTTTGTGTTAGAGGCTTGGTTTCCAGCCAAGTGCTCCTGGCTTTTGGTGGAAACTTTAAGATGTTGGGCCTAAGGGGCAGTCTTTGGGTCATGGGAGGTGTGGCCTTGAAGGGGAGTGTGGGACTTGGCTTCTTTCTTATTTCTTCCTTTTGCTTTCTGGCTATAAGGTGAGCAGCTTTGCTCTGTCATATGCTCCCACCCTGATATGCTTGCTGCCTTGCCACAGGCCTAAAAGCAACAGAGCTAAGTGATCATGGATTGGAACCTCCAGAACTGTGAGCCAAAATAAACCTTTGCTCTTGATAAGCTGATCTCAGGTTATTTGTTTTAGTGGTGTTAAACTGACTCTTCACACAGCTGGATGGGGTGTTGGTGATGGTGGTCCTTTGCTCTCCTTCTTGCGTCTGAGTTCCATTTTGGGGAGTTTATAAGGTCACTGTAGCCACTATATATTATTTACCTTTGATTTACTCCTCATATGCTTGATGCCACAAGAACTCTGGGACATATGCACAAATTATGTGTGATGAGAAAGCTGGAGGGAGATTAAAAAAAAAAAGTCACTGCTGAAAAGAGTGAAGGGTATCAACCCAGAGAAGGAAGTAAACACATTAAAATAGAATCTGGGTTCTTGGAATTTGAGCCTGTTGGCTGTTGAATAATTAAAGTTAAAAGACTGGTGAGAACAAAACAGAGCCCAGGTAACCTGCTAACCTTTTCAACCAAGTTTTCCCAGGTATGGTGTCAGTACTAGAGCCATTTTCCTAGTGGACTTGACAAAATAAAAACAAATAATGCTTCTACTCTTTCCATTGAGCCCAGTCAAACCCAAAGGTAAAAATTTGTCCTGGCTGCCTTGGTATGCAAAGTAAGTTTGTTATAAGACAGCTGTAGTCTTGTTTATGGCTTTTACTGTTTTGTTAGGGGAAACCAGAGACAGTGGACTGCTGGGGAAGGAGATAAGAAGATACCGTAGAGCACTAGAGGACAGGAGGAAGGGGAGCTGCGAAGGGTAACTCACTCAACAGAGGAGGAGTTTTACAGTTTGCATTAGGGCTTGGATTAGCTTCACTCGATACAGAAGCTGTATTCTGACCATTTCCTCCCTATAGAACAGGCAGTGGACCACACGTAGATCTTGATATCATGGGAGGAAAGTTGTTACTACTACTCTGTAGTTTAGTATTTACATCCCCCATACTTCTGGAATACCTGGGAGCTTCAAGATTAAGAAAAATGGTGAGTGGAAGCTTTAGGGCATCTGGGTTAAACAGATAACACTTGAATTATGTCCTGAACATAAAATTTGTGTTAAGATGTCGTTTGATCTAGACTGCTTTTGTAGGTTGTAAGAATGTTTAAGCCTTTCAATTACTCATATCTTAGTGTGAATCATTTAAGTTGATAATTGCTTTTCTCATTAATAGTTTGCTGAGATCAGATATGGAAATAAGAATGTAGATAGAAATTGTTTTAATTTATATCTGGTGTTGTCTGTTCAGGCTGCTGTAATGGAATACCATATTTCTGGATGGCTTACAACCATTTATTTTTTACAGTCATGGAGGCTGGGAAGTACAGGATCAAGGCATCTGTAAATTCTGCCTCATGGCACAGGTTATTGGTTCATAGATGGCCATCTTCTGGCAATGTCCTCACATGGAGAAAGGACAGAACTCTCTGGGATCTCTTTCACAAGGGTGCTGATCCCATTCATGAGGTCTCTGAGACCACAACCCAGTCACCTTCCAAAGGCCTCATCCTCTAGTACTCTCATGTTGGAGGTTAAGATGTCAACATGTGAATTTATGGGGACACAAGCATTTAGTCTGTAGCATATCTCTTGTGCAAACTCATACTGGGCACTGCTGTTGTTGCTTTGGCTGACACTTTAGCACTGGGTGCAGCCTGTGGAGGTAAGCATTGGTGCTGGAGCCTGAATAGGTTTAGCTTAGCACAGAACCTGGCCTTCCTTAATCATTAATCATTCCACATTTGGTGACCAATGTTTCCCCTCTCCAACCTTACATCATCATAATTATTCTTGTGCTTTATTTTTGAGCATATCATTTCAAATATTAGATAGTGTAGAAAAGGTTTTCATGATGATATTTCCTATCCCTATACTGTAATAAATAAAGTTCCTTTTGGTAGCCATACCTACGTTCTCCTTACCCATTCCCTGCCTCCTTTAAACATTGTTTTAGAATTTATTTATTTATTTAGGATGGTACTGGGGAAACCTAGGGGCACTCTAACATTGAGCTATATCACCTGCCCTTCATATTTTCTATTTTGGGACAGGATCTTCCTAAATTGCTTCCTAAACTGGCCTCACAGTTGCTATCCTCCTGCCTCAGCTTTTTGAGTCACTGGGAATACAGGTGTGTGCCCCTATGCCCCACCACATATAGGTTTTGCATGAACATGAATCTTCATTTTTGTGGGATAAATGCTCAAAAGTGGAATTATTGGGTTGTATAGTAGTTACATGTTTAGGTTTTAAAAGAAATTGCTGGAGTGTCTTTCAGAGTGGCTCTACAATTCTCACTAGAAATGTATGAATGTTATGGACTGAGTCATGTCCTCTCAAATGCATATGTTGAAACCCTAACCCCTAGTACCTCAGAATGTGATATTTTGGAGATAGGCCTTATAAGAAATGATTAAGTTGGTAGGGTGGGCTCTAATCTATTTGACTGATGTCTTTATAAGAAGAAGAAATTTGAACACACACAGACACATGATATGTATGCACACACAGGACAGACCATGTGAGGACACAACAATTAGGTAACTATACCAACCAACTAAGGAAAGAGGCCTTGGGCGAAACCAAACCCGCTGATACCTTGTTCTTGAACTTCCAGCCCTTAAAGTTGTGAGAAAATCAGTTTCATGTTTAAGGCACTCATTGTATGTGTTATTTTGTTATAGTTGCTCTGATAGACTAAACAATCAGTCATCTAGGTGTTTTTTTTTTTGCATTTTTAGCAGCATTTGGTTTTTGGCTTTTTTTTTTATGGTAGGAAGATTGAACCTAGGGGCACTTTATCACTGAGCCACATCCCTAACCCTTTCTATTTTATTTTGTTTTGAGACAATTGGACATGTTTGTGTGCTGTGAATTTCACTTACATTTAGCTGTGTTCCGTGTTTTTTGATATGATACATATTTATTTTCATTGCTCTGCTTTTGTTTTTCTAGTGATACTGGGGATTGAACCCATTGTGTCTCTACCACTGAAGCACCTGTACTCTCAGCTCTTTTTTTACTTTGAGATAGAGTATTTCTGAGTTGCTTTGGCTGACCTTGAACTTGGATCCTCCTACCTCAGCCCCCTGAGTGGCTGAGATTAAAGGCCTGTCACTGCCCTGGCACCTGGATTCCTGTTTGGTTAATGGGTTATGAAAAATTTTCAGTTTACTTTTCCATGTGTTGTTATCCATTTAAGTCATTCCCAATTATTTACATTCCTAAATATCTTTGGGTCCCTTTTGTATTCTAAAGCTGCGTTTTCTAGACTTTCATAGTATTATAAGAAGTCAGACTTCTACTAGGGAAAATAAGTTTTATATAATTTATGGAAAGTGAGAGTTAATTGTTATTATTTTTGGTGCTAGGGATTGAACCCAGAAGTAGTGTACCACGGAGCCACAAACATATACCCAGAATAAATATTTTAGAAAATATATGCATGGCCCTGTTTGGGTTATAAATAATACCTAGTTATGTCCAAATGGAATTTGGTAATGATACACTACTTCCTGTTTCATATGTTCCTCACAGTTGGATTTAGGTGAATGTCTGAAAATATTTTTTCCAGTGACTTTTCTCATTAGCCTTTTGTTTTTAGTCTGCTAACTTTTCTTGGGTTGTTTACAGATTCATTACTTGGTTTCTAAGTGGTTGAAGACTTTCCTTTTATCTTTCTCTTACTAATTTCTAGTTTGATTCTAGTTTAGTCAGAGAGGATATGCTGTATTATTCAGTTATTTTAAACTTGTTGAGGTGTGTTGTACTGGTCAGGGTCTATCAGGTATGGTCTCTCTTCCATGGGCGTTTGGAAGGAGGTGAATTTTATTGTTAGTTATAGCGTTCTGTACAGGTTAGCTAGAAACTTAATTGATCAATAGTTGAGTTCTGTATTCTTTTGATTTTCTGTCTAGTTGTTTTATCAGTAGTGGAGACAGGGAAATTTTGTAGTCTCCAACTGTAATTGTGGATAATCACCTTGGTTTTGCTTAACATATTTTCCATCTTTGTCTCTTGGTGCGAACATATTTAGGATTGCTGTGTCTTCTTGATGGATTGGCCTTCTTAGAATTATGTAACGTACCTCTCTGTCTCTGGTAATTTTCTTTCCTCTCAAGTCTACTTTAAATATTATTGTAACCACTCTTGCATTCTTTTGGTTAATATTTACATGATGTATCCTTTTTTTTCCCATCCTTTTAATCTCAGGCTGTCTTTACAGTGTATTTAAAGGGAGTTGCTTCTGGGCAGCGTGTAGTTGGGTCATGCTTTTTGATCCACTCAGTTTATGTCTCAATATATTTAGACTATTTATGGTTAATGTAGTTAATATGTTCAGATGTAAGTCCACCATTCTGTTTTTTGTTTTCTGTTGATCTCTGTTTTTCATTTCTGTAGTCTTTTTCCTACCTTCCAATAGGTGACGTTTTCATTTTGATTTAACTGTTGTGTTTTTGAGTCTTATGTCTTTGTATATCTTTACACAAAGAGAACTGGTTGCTTTAGGTATTAGAATTGCTTTGTTTGGTCAAAAAATTTAGGAAATATAAGGACAAGAAAAACCTACTATATTTACCCATATTTTTCTTTACTTTGTTACTGCCTCCCGCCATATTGTGCAGTTCCCTATTTTATCATTATCTATTTAGAGAATGATAACTTTTGTTATACTGTCAGGGTATGTCTGTTGGTGACAAATTTGCTTAGGTTCTCTTCTCTTCTCCCTCCTTTTTTAAAATTTTTTAAATTTATCTTTTGGTACCAGCGATTGAACATATGGGCACTCTACTAATGAGCTACATCTCCAGTCCCTTTTTTTTTTTTTTTTTTTAAATTTTGGAACAGGGTTTTGCCAAATTGCTGTGGCTGGCCTTGAACTTAATATCCTACTGCCTTAGCCTCTACTGTTCCTTGGATTCTAGCCCTGGGTTGCTTTAGAGTTCTCAAATTTCCTTCCTTAAGCCCAAAAGATATTTATTTACTTATTTGTTTAATATTGTTTATTTATTTTGTGGTATTAGAGATTGAACCCAGGAGTATTCTGCCTCTGAGCTGCATTCCTAGGCCCTTATATTTTATTTTTGAGATGGTGTCTTACTGAATTGCCGATGCTGACTTGGAACTTGCAATCTTTCTGTCTCAGCTTCCAGAGTAGCTGGGGTTATAGGCATGATCTATTCTGCTCAGCTCCAGAAGATATTTTTGTTGAGTGTAAGATTCTGGGTTGATAGTCCATTCTTTCTGTACTTACGTTGTGCCACTTCCTTCTGCAGTTTCTGATGAGAAATCTGCTGTCATTTGAATTGTTCTTTCTCCTATTGGATAAGAGTTCATATTTTTCTGAATGTTTTCTTTGTTGTTGCCTTTTGTTTATTTTTATTATTTGCTACTGGGAATTGAACCCAGAGGTGTTTTACCACTGAGATACATCCTCAGCCCTTTTCATATTTTATTTTGTAACAGGGTCTCACTAAGTTTCTGTGTTAAAGAGGCTGGCCTCAAATTTGCAGTCCTCCTCCTGCCTCCGAGTGGAGTCCGGAGTAGCCAGGATTA
>PVKS010014786.1:0-47563 GCA_004027875.1 Aplodontia rufa
AGAGCTCACCCTAAATCAAAGAAACCCTGTTCATGGAGGACTTAACTATGCAGTGTCTGCCTTCATCCCCACCCCACCCAGTGGTCAGCAAGAGCTTAATATCTGCAGGTGAGGTATCTGGACAATGAGACCCAGAGAGGAGATTTGTCTGAGGTTACTCGGGGACAGTTGGTGTTGGAGTAGTGGTTTGAACCCCAGAAGACTGACTTCAGGGCACAAATTGTCTCTCTGCGGTGCTGTTTATTGACCACCTACTATGTGTCAGTCAATGTGGGACCTCTCTGATCCTCCCATAGATTATGACACTATTTTAAAGAGAAGGAAACAAAAGTTCAGAAAGGTTAAATAACTGGCCCAAGACTACGCAGTCAGAAAGTGGCAGAGCAAGAGTCTAACTGAAGTCTAACTCCCCCAGTGCTCTCAAGTCTTAAGAAGGGAAAAGAGCTGGGTACAGTGGGCACACAACTGTAATCCCAGCCATGCGGGAGGCTGAGGCAGGAGGATTGCAAGTTCAATGCCAGCCTCATCAACTTAGCAAGACCTTGTCTCAAAATAAAAAGGGCTGCGGATGTAGCTCAGTGGTAGAGCATCCCTGGGTTCAATCTCCAGTACCAAAAGAAAAAGGAGAAAAAGGATAAGTCCTATCATTTATTGGTGTGTTCTTTGTTAGGTTATTCAACAAATATTATTGAGCACCCATTATGTCTGACACAGATGGACCCCAAGAAACCTGAGCAGCCCCTGCCCTCAGGGAACTCACAGTCCTGGGCATCACCTTGTATTGTTCAGCTGAACAGCCAACTCCTCAGGATTTAGATGGAACATTGTCAGGGATGAATTCCTGGAAGAGGACCTTGCAATTTTGTCTGCCTTCTAGTTGTGCCATATGGGTTAATCATTTCACTTCTGAGTCCCTTCATCTGAGAAATGGTAACCACAAACCCACTTTGTCCAGTGTGACTCAAGGAATGTCATCTGCGGTGACGGTTATGATTCCAGCTGAGCCCTCCCCCACACACATGCTGCAGAGCAGAAAGAAGGTTGTAGGTGAGTGGTGATCACCCCGCACATCCACGCTTTGGGAGAGGACAGACCCTCAGAGCCCAGGAACACAGGGTGAACCAGTAAAGAGAATCCCCAAAGGCCTCAGGCAGGGCGTGACTTCAGTGAGTGTGGGGCCAGTCTGTGAACTCAGCTGCACCTGCAGTCCCCAGCAGGAATGAGGTCAGGCTGGGAGTGCAGCCCGAGGGAGACCTATGATGTTGAAAATGAAGAAAAGCTACATAGGGCCGGAGTTCTGAGCTGAGAGCTCTAGAGTTAGTATAATCTCCATTTCTATTGAAAACATGTTACTAATGCCTGAATCACCAGCGTGTCCCCTGGACTCAGATCACTTGGACAATTATTTCAGCTAACAGATGCACGCATATAGAGCATGTCCCTGGGGCCGGGGGTCGTTCTGAGCACTTCGTACATGTATGTTGCTCATGGGAGGCGTGGGATCTGCAGCTCGCTCAGATCACATCAGTAAGCAAGCTCGCAGCTCCCCTTCCTCCTCTGTATCGGGGGATTTTGTTACAATGACTGTGTTTACCCACTAATCAGAACAAAATTGCCGAGCAGGATAGGACCTAGGGGTTTGTGACCTGGCTGTGAACTGGACCGATCTGGAGGGCCCAGCCCTGACTTGGGTTTTCTTTTTTCTTTTTTTTTTTTTTCTTTCCCCAAAGAGAGAGGGACCGTGAGAGAGAGAGAAAGAGGGAATCAATTTTATTTAGTTTTTCAGGTGACTTTCTTTGCCCTGACACTTAGTTGTGTACCCCAAACCCATGTCCTTGCGCATGCCAGGCAACCGTTACTCAGCATCTCCAGGAAGAAAAATTGAGTTAGAGACTCTTCCGGATGGGAAATCGACTGCACTGAAATCCAGCTTGCCTCCCAGATACAGTGTGTGTGCGTGCGTGCACGTGTGTGCACGTGCATGCCAATGTGTGATGTGCCTGCGTGCTCGTAGGTGCTGGGGGTGTTCCCGGGTTGCTGGCCAGCTGCAGCCTTCGCTCTGTCTAGCACTCCCTCTGGCCTGGCCTCTGGTGCTCAGCCTGCCCAGGCCCTCGCCCGGCCACGGCCCACTGCCAGCCGCCAGCCGCCAGCCCCAGCTTCTGTTGTGGCAGATGTTTTGGATATACTATGGCAACGGCAGAACAGGATGTACCTCTGGATTGCAGCAGGGACGAGCCCACGCTCACAGGCTGCCCATGTGTTTCCCTCCTCAAAGGCTTGTAGGGAAGATGTTCCCAGACCCAGGACAAATCCTGTTTGTGACTAGAGAGAGGCAGATCCATGTCCTCTGCAGACCTCATCCCAGCTGAGGGCTTCCTTCTCCAGTGAGTCTTTCAGAGAGATGATAAGAAGGCAGGCTAGAAAGGGGGACTGGTCGGGGATGGCTGCCCACCGTCTTCCCCACTGTTACAGCCACTACTCCCTAGAGATTAGCTGGTGCCATGACCTGGACTGCTCTCTGAATAACGCATAATATCAAAATTCAGGGGTTTTTACTTTGTACTCATAACACGGTACTAATCTTTACAACACCACTGTGAGGCTATTCCTGTTCTTCAACTGAGGAAACTGAGGCCCAGAGATTAAATCACTTGCCCCAAGTCACTGAGTGTGTAAATTAGGGACCTGGAATCAGAGCACAGAGCTGTCTTGCTCCAAAATCCTTGATGGACCAGTGATACTGTCATGACCAGCTCTACAATTTGTCCAGCTCAGAGCCAAATGACAAGTCTAGGACCCTGTTAAAGAATGATTAGGAATTTCAAGACGGTGACAGCAGAGCATTAAAGCAAGCGCCATCGCTTCGCAAACTCCAAGCCTTGTGAAACTGCCCTGAAGCCAACCCTGACACTGTACTTCCACTACGCTCTGCAGCTCACTGACAGCCTCAGTCACTCAGAGGACTGAGCCAGGCAAGTGCTGTAACTTCTGAGCCACTGCTCCAGCCCTGATTTTTCAATATGATACATTTAATTCAATTTTTTTTTTGAAAGAGATAGGGTCTCACTATGTTGCCTAGGCTGCTCTCGAACTCCCGGGCCGAAGTGATCCTCCTGCCTCAGCCTCCCAAGCAGCTGGGACTAACAAGTGTACCCCACCATGCCTGGATAATATAGTTTCTTCAATACATTTAATGATAAATTTGTTCTTTATAAAAGCAACCTATCCTGTTGCAGAAAATAAACCTCAGTGTCTGGAGTTGGGGCTCCAAGGTGGAGGCTGTGCTTAACATGTGAAAGCCCCCATTATGGTTTGGATGAAAGGTGTCCCCTAAAAGCTCAGGATATGAGACAATGTAAAAAAGGTGGAGGTGAAATGATTGGGATATGAGAGACTTAGGGTGCCTGCAGACTGCTGGGGTGTGGCTGGAGGGGGTGGTCACTGGGGGTGTGCCTTTGGGGATCTGGTGCGGAGTCTCTGCTTCTAGAGCCATGGGTCGGCTCGCTTCCCTCAGCCGTGCTCTTCTGCCATGATGTTCGGCCTCACCCCAAGTCCCGGGGAATGGAGCTGGCCTTCTATGGACTAAGACCTCTGAAACTGCGAGCCCCTAAATGAGCTTTTCCTCTTAGAACTTTTCTTGGCAGGTCTTTTAGTCACAGCAATGTAAAGCTGGCTGAAACAGGCCCTGAGTTCAATGCCCAGTTACTTCCTATCCACCCTCATGGCTGTGAGCAACTAGTTTATTTTCTTTCTTTTACAAAAGGATCTGCAAGGATCCCCAGTGATGAAATAGACCCCCTTTTCTTTTCCCCCCGAGATCTGGCACATGGCAGGGGCTCCAAGAACAGAGAAAGAATACCAGAATGAACTATCTGATACAGGGGATTGACTGGCATGACTTTTCCAATTCTTCTGGACTCTGGAAAACTCAGGATTCTTTGATTCATAGTGAATGCCTGGTGTTGACCTGGGCGCCACTTGTAACGTGCCAGACTTTGAGTAGGGTCCCTGAGGAGACTGAGACACAGCCCCTGTCCCAGAAAGAATAAGGACTTGACAATCATGGGTGTCCCCAAATTTCCCAAACTTTAGAGAAGGAAGCTGAGACTTACTTTCACAACACCTCGTTCACTTACTCTGAGCAAATAGCCGCTGAACACTTACTACACTCCAAGCATTGCCCTAAGTATATTAGAGGCTATTTGCTTTGGAAAGAAGATTGGGGGGTAGAATGGGTATGAATTTGGAATTGGGCATTCTGGGCCCCTGACCCATGTTACCTAACCTGAATGTCCCCCTCTTCGTTTGCATAACAGAATCCACATCTGCTATAAAGAGTAACTCAGTAATATATAGTTGGCCCTCCATATCTGTGCAGGGCCTTGGATTGATAATAATTGGGAAAAAATTTTCAGCTGTAATGAATGTATACAGACCTTTTTGCCATTATTCCCTAAACATTACAGTTTGACAATTATTTACATTGTTGTAGGGGTGATAAGTAACCTAGAGATGACCAACCCTACAGGAGGGTGTGTGTAGATTCTCTGCAAATACAGCCCCACTTGACGTATGGGACGTGGACATCCTGGACCGGGGTATTTGCAGGGACACTGAAAGACATTGCAGCTAGATGGTCAATATACAGCCCTCCTCGCCATCCTCCCCTCCTACCTCTTTCATCAGGACCCACGATGGACAGCGTGCCATGCAGATGGGGCCTTGCACATCCCAATTAGTTAATTCCCCAGTTACTGGCCCTGGAGGTAGGAGTATTTTTTTTTTCTTTTTCTTTCTTTTTTTTTCAGGGTTGAGGACCGAACTTGGGGCCTTGTGTGTGCTAGGCAATCTTTTTTTTTTTAAAGAGAGAGGGACAGGGGCTGGAGCAGTGGCTCAGCGGTTACAGCGCTTGCCCGGCATACTGGAGTACGCGGGTTCAAACCCCAGCACCCACGTACACAACTAAGTGTCAGAGCAACGAAAGCCATGTGAAAAACTCAATAAAAATTGATTCTCTCTTTCTCTATCACTGTCCTTCTCTCTTAAAAAAAAAAGAGAGAAAGAGGACAGTTAGAGAGAGAGAAAGAAAGAGAGGAACAATTTTTATTTAGTTTTTCATGCAGCTTTCATTACTCTGAGACTTCATTGTGTGCGTGGTGCTGGGGTTTGAACTCATGCACTCGAGCTTGCTGGGCAGGTGCCACAACCGCAAGCCACGCTCCAGCCCCCCCCCCTTTTTTTTTGAGAGAGAGGGACAGTGAGAGAGAGAGGAGAGAGAAAGAATCGATTTTATTTAGTTTTTCATGTGGCATTCATTGCTCCGAGACTTTGTTGTGTACGTGGTGCTGAAGTTCAAACCCGCATCGCATGCCAGGCAAGCGCTGTGACCCCTGAGCCACCACCACCCCAGCCTTGGTAGTGTTGCTCTTGTCTCATTTTGATATCCAATTTCAAGAACAAGAGGGAGTTCCTCACTCCAAGGCCCCGGTTTAGGGAGAATTTTTTTCTTTTGGGCAGTGCTGGGGATGGACCCCAGGGTTGTGTTCATGCTAAGCCCATTCTCTACCACCTGAGCTACATCCACACCCCAGAGGACTGGACGTTTAGTGTCAGATGCGGCCACAATCTTTCCTGCATTGGGAAGCTGCTAATGTGTGTGCTGATGTTTTATTTGCTGGAACAGTTACCAAAAAAAAATTGAAGCTGAAACTAGACTCTTTGTAAGTATACTTCGGGATGCATGAGCAGTTTCTCTTTAAAGGGAAGCCATGGGCACGATTTGGGAGCAGGAGACGCACCTGGTGTGGCCCCAGTAGCCTCCGGAGCATGAAATGAGGCTGATTTCTTCAGGGTTGGAGGCTTCCTTTCTGACCTCTCAGCTTTATTGCTGATCCTAAAGGGAGCTCAAAATCTATCTCCCACCTGCTTCTTTCTGTCCCTGGGCTGGGAGGCTGAGCTCTGCGGAAGGTTTCATGTAGGAGGCAGCAGTATCTATCTGGTTCATCCCTTTTTTAGATGTAATCATAGGCAAATGACTTATACTCTGCAGATCTGTTTCTTCATCCATAATCTAAAGACAACAAAGCCAACCGGGTCGTGTGGAGGATTCAGTGGGCTTCCTTACAAAGCACACAGAAGACGCAGAAGAAATACAGCTGGCTCTCCGCGCCCATGCGTTCTGCACATGGGGATTCAACTGCAGACAGAAAATGTCCAGACGAAACCTTGTATCTACTGAACAGAGACTTCTTGTCACCACTCCCTAAATGATACAATTATCTACATAGCATTTACGCTGGATTCAGTGTCCCAAGGAATTTAGAGATGTTTTAAAGCATAAAGAAGACATGCAACGGCTATATGCAAACACCATGTCCTTTTCTATAAGGGTCTTTGCTATCCAGAGGGAGGGGCTGCTGGAAGCAGTGGCTTAAGGATAGCAAGGACTGACCTTGTAGCTCTGCTTCCTGGCTTCGGAGTGCAAGAATGGGTGAGTGGTGTCCTTGTGCACAATGGGTGGACGTCTATAAAAAGGGCTTCCCTACAACCACATGAACCCTCCTGAGATTCCGAAGTATCCTCCACACTCTGCCTTCCGGAAGGTGTTCCAAGCGACTTTGCCAAGAGGGGCTTCCCCAGACTTCAACAGGCACGTGGATCTTCCCCTGCAAAGCCACCCCCACTGTAGGTGTTATCTGGGATTACAGCCAACCTTGGGATGTTTACTCTGAGATGATGAAAACAGGGTCAAACCAGCCAGTCACGGAACTTTCTCTGAGGGCCCAGAATAAGCAAGTATCTGATGAGTCTTGGGAACACCAATGTTCTGGTAGGGGGAATCTGGGTGTGGTCTCTAGGAAGCATGTGTGGAACGTGATTTTAACTAGTAAAGTGTAGGCCTATCAAATGCTTAGTTTCTAAACTTGGCCATCAGAATTCCCAGGGAATTTATATACAGATTGCTGGGCCCTATCCTCAGGATCTGGTTGTCCTTAGAATCCAAGAAATGGTTGGTATCTCCAGGTTACCAAGGAAGAATTCCTGAACCAGGACCCTTCCTTCCTCCCTTGGCAGTGCTGGGGACCGAGCCCAGGGCCTTGGCAAGCTGGGCAAGCACGGGAGCTACACACCCCCAGTCCTTAGTGCCTGGTTTAAAAGTGTCTTACAGAGAGGGCTACTGATGTAACCCTAACCCTTAAATTCATCCCACAAACTTTCTGCTCTGATTTCATAATCAGCAATTCCTGGCCACGGTCTGACTTCACATGTGCATCTTCTGGGTTGGTGTTATTTGGTTGCTTGCTTAGCCTTACCAACTATAATGTTTCTGACCTTAAAGGTTCCCCAAAGGCCAGGTGTTGATGGCGTGGTCCCCAGCTGAAGAGGTGGGGCCTAGTTGGAGGAAGTTAGGTCACGGGGCTTATGATCTTGATGGGCATATTGTGACCTGGACCCTTGCTGTGTTGTGCTTCCCCAGCTACCACGAGGGGAGCAGTGTTCTTGTGCTTTGCCATGGACAAAAGCAACCAGACCAGCTGACTGTGGACTGAGGCCACAGTGAAAATAGGCATTTCCTGGGGATGGGGACTTAGCTCAGTGGCAGGCGCTTGCCTGGCAGGCTCTGCTTTGAACCTCAGCAGTGGGGACAGGGAGTGAGGGAATAATTCTTCCCTCCTTTTGTTTGACAGGTATTTTATCACTGTGACAGAGAGCTAACAGGCCTCCAAAGGAGAGAGGCACCGAAGCTGCCTCTGAGCACTGGACAAGTCTTTGCTGTGCTCAGTGACAATTTCCTGGGTTTCTTCCCAGGCCGTCAACAGCCCCCACCGTCCTCCTGGTCCCTGGTGGGAACAGGCCTGGCGATCCTCTAGGGCGAAGTCTGGTTCCACGTTCTCTACTCTACGAACCACCCAAGTCCAAGTCCCATCCTGGTGAGGAACTTTTTTTTTTTTTTTTTTTGAGAGGACAGTGAAAGAGAGAGATAGAGAATCAATTTTTATTGAGTTTTTCACGTGGCTTTCATTGCTCTGACACTTCGTTGTGTACGTGGGTGCTGGGGTTTGAACCCGTGTACTTGGGCACGCCGGGCAAGCGCTGTAACCACCGAGCCACTGCTCCAGCCCTCAGGAACATTTTTTTGTGTGTACAAACGACCACCCACCAGTGGGCCTGTTCTTTCTGACAAATGAGGGGAAGAAACGAGCCCTGGAGTGAGCTAACATTTCTTCCTTTGGTCTCTCTGGCCTGTGTTGTGGGGTTTGGGGCACACAGCAGAGCACACAGTAGATGCTCAGGCTCTGCTGCCCATGATGCTGCTGATGCTGATGTATCTGACCATCTTGGCAAGGGCTCAAGAGCCAGTTTCCTTTTGTACACATTCACAGTCGCTGGGCATTTATAAAGAGAAGGTTTACTTTCATCACAAGAAGCACACGGACTATATACAATACACACCAACAGAAGTAAAAAAAAGTGCATTATGCATGTTCTACTGCAAATTCACAGTACAAAAGATACTGTCTTTTAAATATATAATATAAAAACAAGAAGAAAAACAATTAAAAAATCATCGATATAACACCACACAGAGGAATCCACCAGCAGCTTCTGAAAAACCAAAGACTAACTTTACTGATGGTGTTCCTAATAGGAAGACTTGTACCTACATTTTGTTGCAAAAGAGTTTAGGACACTAACAGGAACACCAGGGTGGGCAGGTGGTAATAAACCCTCTATTAAGCAAGGGAACAAATGCGTGGCAGGCATGGGTGAGGTGCTGTGCTTCAGAGCTTGGCCTGCGCCACCCCAGCTGGCTGGCAGACCAGGTTGCATTCTTTCATGGGCTACCATGGGATGCAGCAGTGACCAGTGCTGGCCTGGCCTGCAGGAACTACCAGTGCTGCTTCTAACAAGGCTCCCTGCAGTAGCTGTGAACGCACAATGTCAAACTGCATAGCAGAATAAATGCAAGTATGGCATAGGACATGCTCATGTCCCACACCAACCACCACTAACAAGACAAAGTACCCAATCACCCCAGATGAGAGCTTAACAGTTTCCCATAAATACACAGTATTTGTAAACTATTATTAAGGCACTCAATGTAAAACAATAATTACAGTGTCGGGGGGGCAGTTATCTTCTCGTGCAGCAAGGCCCAGGCAAGGCAGTGGCCGGGCAGTCTGTTGGAGACTCCTGTTTTAGAGAGGGACTGAGGGCAGGGCTGCGGCACCTATTGCAAAAAAAGAACAAGGCAGTCACATCCAGATGGACCCAGGGCGGTGTCACTCCAGGCTGGTCTAGACGATTTCTTTGTAGCTCAGGTGATGAGGCAGATGTGTGGACAAGGGAAATGATTCACATGGTAACTGGATTCAAGTTGTATATCCTCAAATATGTATATGATGCACATACAAAATACATGTACACGTACATGTATACGCAGAGTGCCTTTCCCCAGATATTCAATCTCAGAGAAGGAAACGAGACAAGTGGCTGGACATGGGGATCCATCGATGACCTTCACTTGACCTATATCATCGGCAGCAAACTGGGGAGTAGGACTAGGACAGGAGAACCCACACCAAGTTTCCGATCTACTCAGCCCTTCTGCTGGAGGTGAAGTGGCTGCCCCCAGAGGGTTTTGTATATTTAAGTGGATCCCTGCTAGGAGGCCATCCAACCAGTAGGGTTGGGTGAAATAAACTCTGCGACCAAGAATTTTTGGCCAACAGAAAGCGGAAGGCAATTCTTTTCCCTTCAGTTGCCTTGGGAGTTATTTATTATGGTGCTGTGCTTGTTCCTACTAGGCAGCAATGGTCCCCAGGGGAGACAGGGATCCATCAACCTTCCAGGGTGGGTCCTCAAAAGAAGAGTGCCCTGAAGGTCTATTGTATTCAACCTCAGCTCCATCCTAAAGCATCCTCTGGGCTTCTGAGGTCGGGGAGGACTTTCGAGCTGACTGGAATGACCTTTAGCTGAGAAAGCAGGCAGAGAGTGGGGCAGAAGGGGCTGGCATGGTGCAGCCATCTGCGTGCACCTGGTGAGTAATCTGCACGCATGAGCCATGTAAAGGAGCCCATCTGCACGCATGAGCCCATGGAGAACGGCTCGCCATCCAGAAGTCGCCAGGCATCCCTGAACTGAGAAGAAGGAAACAGGGAAGGCAAAGAGAAAGAAACCTTGTTCTAGGAAGGTCATGCAACCAGGGTTGGTTGCTAGAAGGCCCTGAAGTAGCTCTAAAGAGAAAGAAATGGAAATCAGACTGTGATCAGAGGGCAACCTGATTTTCCTTCTGTGACTAGTACCCCCTCATACTTAACAAAACCTGACAAGAAGGACTTTCTGGGTCAATGCAAGATGAGGCTGTGGCAAAGTGCAATCTAACTCTTGGCATACCATTCGAATAAGGCAAGGCGGCAGCAGGAACGGCAGGGGAACACCGGGGTTTCCCTTCATTCAGCAAAGGTGTTCCATGCAAATGAGCCACAAAATCAAGGACTTGCACAGCATCGATCGGTGTCCTCTGTCACTCTCTCTTAGGCCTCTTCTGTTTGGAACTTTTCAAAGACTACATACAAAACATTGGCCAAGCTCTGGCATGTCTTTGCAGAGCAAACTCTTTTCTGAGACCAGTATGAATTTGTCACTGTCAAGGTGCCCCCAACTGGCATAACGCTTTTCTCTTGCTAATGTTAATACTTTAAAAGTCAATTTGTCATACATATGTTTATAGGCAGTAGATCTGGGTCTCCAAGAAAAATCTTTGTCCTTCTCTCCAGGCCAGAGTGTAGACCATCAAATCGAGAATGCTTCCTTTTGCTATGATGAGGACAGTGTCCTGGCCTGGGTGGATGTTGGTTAACACACTAAGCTGTGGTCCTGAAAACAAACAGGTAAGTTTGCCATAAGCCAAAGACCAACTTTTATTTGTAATCTTCCCCACATTCACTATTTTAACTGGTCAAATCATGGTTTTCAAAAATTAAAGTTTTCAAAAATAGGGCTGAAGCGGTGGTTCGGGGGTTACAGTGCTTGCCTGGCATGCACAAGGACACGGGTTCAAACCCCAGCACCACATACACAACAAATCATTGGAGCAATAGAGACCACATGAAAAACTAAATAAAATTGATCCTCTTTCTCTCACTGTCCCTCTCTTTAAAAAAAGAAAAGTTTTCAAAAATATATCTTTCTCCTATGGAGATGTGATTAAAAAACCAACAGAACCTGTCATCGCCAAATTTAAAGAATTATTTTGACACGAAAATTGATCTACCACATGAAATTTGATTTGGCAAAACATACTGAACATGGTATTTTTAAAAATAGGCTTCTGTTGGCCGAGGCAAGGGGGACCCACAAGGTTTCAGGAATAAGTAGATAATCAATCACCTTTTAAAGTGACTTCAATTGACACTAATAGGAAAAATAAACCCCATAAAGTAAAACAATAGACTGAAAAATAAAAAAATCATTCAGGGAGAAAAAAGTCCCTGGAGAGGTGTTTGCATTAGCTGAAGTGCGAACCAGCCTTGACCCTGAAGACCCTGTTCAGGTGTTCTCCAGCACTGCTGCTTTGGGGCCCCAGTTCTAAGAGAAGATGGTGACTCATGCACCTGGATTTCAGGTCTCACTGAACTAATCCGGCTGATCCAGGTGAGAGCAAGATGGAACTTTGGAAAAGCTTCTGTGATCCCCCCACCATAGACAACTCTATCCTCCACAAAAGAGCCCAGTGAGGGTGGGCTGCAAGGCCTGGGGTGAGGAGAAGAGAAGGGTTTGGCCTGAGGTGTCCAAGAGCCAGCGGAGGACTTCAAATCTGTCCTGCTTTTTCATACAGAGGCATGGGCTGCCCTGTGTCATCAAATAAAACTAGGGTTGGCAAACTTCTATAAAAGGTTTGACAGTAGATTATCTAAGGCCTTGTGGGCCATGTGGTCTCTGTTGCATATCTTTTTCTTACAACCCCTTAAAAATGAAAGAGCCATTCTCAGCTCATGGGGCTGTACACCATAGTGTGCAGAAGCCTGAATGAAGCCCCTCTGCCTTCCTACCAAGCTGCCCCAAGGCATTCTGCCTGGCTCATGGCACCAGAAGAGCCCCGGATTGGCGCCCAGAGCCTGGGCCACACTGTGCGGAGCTCACCTGATTCTTCAAGGTGCTGCCCAGGGTGGAGACTTGGACTCTAACTGCCTTTGTTCTGTCACTGCTGCTGGGAAAATTGGAGAAGCAGGAAGCAGAATTCTCCCCACAGGAAGAGACAACTGTAAACATCACGGAGCTTTTTAACAGTCTCATTCCTCTCAGAGAAATTGCTGCAAGAGGTTCCGGAAGCAGGACCCACAAGATTTTCTCCCTCCAAAATCCCTTTCCCTTCCCAAACAGGAGTAAATGGGACCCAAAGAGCTCCTGGCAGGATCCAGATCTCAGAACCACTGCCTAGCCAGATGCCCCAGCACTTCCCCAAACTAAGCACAACTGGTCCAGATCAGCAGCAGATACAGCTCAACAGGGTTTGGGGTCCTTCCCCTATGATGATGGTGCTGGAGGTGCAGTATGTTTCACCAACAAAAATCAAGGGCATCAAACATCAACTTCAACTGACCCCAGTGCTGACCAAATGCACATCACTCAGCCACAACAGCCAGGGCGGAGGACTCCAGCTGCACAGGCGACACCACTCGGCACAGAGCTGGCTCAGCATCAGGGCTGAGGCCTTGATCTGGTGACTTTACCTAGCAGCGCTCAGTGCAGTAGAGTTAAAAGTCTTCACGCTTCTGGGGTTCCAACCAAAGGAAAAACAAACCTCCTTAGGAAAAACCCTTTCTGACAGCAGTATTCCCTGGAATAAGCCTTGAACATCATCGTATTTTAAAAACAAAAGCACAGCAAGAACAGAGGTAGGACTTATGTTGCCATCCAAGAGTCTTCCCGTAAGGGCCGGAAGGAGCTAGGAATGTGGGCCACAGAGACAGTGTCATCACCGTGAGTCCTCTTTTGTGTGTTGCAAATAAAACATTTTGGATGTGTGTGCACATCTGAACGTGCTCTTCTTAAAACATGTCACTTCTCAAAGTCAGGACTTGGGGACAGAGTTCTGTCTACTGGCTGACAATTTCCAGATCTTCTAGGCCATGCACCTGGCCTCTCCCCTTTCTTGGGCTGCTTTTTTCTCCCCCTCCTCTCTAGAGGAAGAGGGGGAAAAGCTCAGATGACTTTGATTCTTTAAGACAAATCAAGATGTAAGGAGCAGATCAAAATCCACAGTGGAACTCAGGGAGGGATCGTAGGAAAATGCCAGTCCCATCACAGGAAAGGCAGGTCAGCTTTTGCTCATCCATGAGGGACTTTGCAAGTTTTCTGGGGCATATTTCCCTGATGGCTTGGAGGCGGGGTTCCTGGGGACAGCCTGGGGTTCGAGCAAGCAGGAATTTTCGCTCCACTTGGCATCTTGGGAGTCAGCAATGGTAGAGGCATCAGCCTCACTAGACAGATCTTCTGTGGAGAAGTTGAGGCTTCCGAGCTTGGCAAGAGAGTGGGAGCGCTTCAGAGGGGAAGAGACAGTGAGGCCCGCCAGGCGGAGCCGAGTCTCTATCTCTTGTGTCCGCTGCTTCACCAGCCCTGGCTTCCCGCGCACACTGTGGATGCTGTCACTGCTGGAGCTCCGGGTCATGTTGGAGCTCATGGAAGAGGAGGTGGGGGTGTAGCAGATGGTCTTCAGGAAGTCTTTGGAGAAGTTACTGGTGTGATCCAGGCGGTAGAGGAAGGGAGGGGAGCTTTTCAGGGAGGCTCCTTCCAATGGTTGTGGGGAAGTCTCTGGCTTCTCATCACCCCCTGCCTGGCTGGGCAGAGCAGGGGGGCCCAGGTCCTGCAGGGCAGCTGGCTCCTGGCTCTCCTCGGGTATGGAGGCCTCCAGCCAGCTGGTGGCGCTGGAGTCTGCGGGCAGACTCTTCAGCCTCTCTAACTCTTTGGTGTGCTTGCGGACCAGGCCTGCCTTCTGCAGCTGGATGATGGATTCCTGGTGCTGCATTAAGTAGCTGTTGGTTGTGGGTTTCTCGGACTCATTACTGAACAGAAGCCTCAGGTCCTTAGCAGGCTTCAGATCTTTCTTGGACGACGCTTCTTCCTTCACCACGTCCATGCTGGGAGGGTTCTTATCACAGTGAGAATTCTTCAACAGAAGGGGCTTTGGCAGGACTCTCGGGGTCTCTCTGGAAGGTTCGGAAATGCTAGCTGGCAGTTCTGGGACAGCTGCAGCCCCAGAGCCACAGATATCTGATCTCCTTGGGCCTGCTGCTGGTAGGGACGTGGGTGTGTCAGCCAGGCCAGAGGCCGGCTTCTCCAAAGCTCGGGACCTGCTGGACATGTGGGCCACAGGGGAAGATGTGATGTGCGGCAAGAAGGCTGGCTGTGTGCAGATGGCAGGAGCACTTGGGTCCTCGTATCGCTCCCTGAAGGCGTCGGGAGCCCCACTGGCTGGAGGGTACATGCAGTCGGCACAGGATTTATAGGACGGCTTCACTTTGTTCAGGATCCCAAACATAGCTTCATGCTACAAGGGGACAGGAAGACTGTGAGACGGTGCCATCATGAACCAAGGACCAAACACAGGAGGAGGGCTGGTAATAAGCAGGGTATGGTGGGATGGGGCCAGCACTAGAGACTACTTCTACCTCATTTAGTTGGAAACAGAGAACTCCTGGAACCCCACTTGACCAGAATAATGTAGGTTAGGGATGACTAAGTGACACAGAATCGAACTTTCCTGAAGTTAAGACCCAAGGTTTGGGGCAAATCTTAAGTCACATGGCCAGTTTGGTTGGGACCAGGCCTCCCAGAACGTCCGTTCTCAGCCACTCTGCCACCTGCACAGGGTGAAACCTATGACAGACCACAGTCTCATTGGGAAAGCAGGGTAACTACACCCACAGCCAGCTCACAGCACTGGAGAACGTCTGCTGCAGGAAACAGCAAAGGAGGGGTGCCCAGTCCAGCTCTGGAACCATCACCCAACCATGGTCTCCATAAGACAGGTGGCAAAGGACAAAAACAGCTTTTGGAGACTCCAACCCAGACTTAAACAGTTGTCTATAGGCCCAGATCAGAAAACCAGGCAGAGGCAGGATTTACAGCAAAATGCATTTATATTCTATCCCTAGGGAAACCCCCTGGCTCTAGGTGAATGGGTCATGTGCCTTGACATCCTTGCCCTTCACCCACTCAAGCACCGAATGACAGGCCGGGGAGTTGCTCTTCTGGGCTAAGACGGAGGCAAAAGTCAGGCAAAGGTGCAGCTCACGCTCAACTGTCCAGCTAGGAGATCTGGAGCCTTCCAGCCAACGACTGAGGAAGGGGTCTCACAATTTCTCCCTGCAAGTGGGGCCCAGGAAATCCCAACTGCCAGGGTTGAGCAGACTTAGGTCTCCCAAAATAGTAAGTCTGGGTGCCCCAACACTGGAGGAGCCCAAAGGACACAGAGCCCACACTCCTGGAGGCTGCAATGGGATGTGTGGGGTGAGCATGGGTGGTGGGTTTTTCTCTCTCAGTCAGGATCCCTGGTTCGCTTCTGGGTCCACCAGTTGATCGTGAGTCCTGCCAATCACAGGCATCTTCACCCTAATGAGTAAGTTTTTTTCTTTTTTGTACCAGGGATTGAACCCAGGGGCACTTAAACCAGAGTCATATCCCCAGCCCATTTTATTTTTTATTTTGAGATAAGATCTCTCTAAGTTGCTGAGGCTGGCTTTCACTTGTGATTCTCCTGCCTCAGCCTTCGGAGCCACTGGGATTATAGGTGTGCACCACTGCATCCAGCTGGGGCCTGAATTCTTGAGTCAGAATTTGTTCTGAAGCTCTAACCAAAATGCCTCCATGTTCTTTTCTTCTAACACCTCCACTGAAGTCTACTGTGGTGGGGTCTGAGAGCACCTTTCAGAGTCAAGCGGGCACAATGGAGAAGAAGTCCTTCACTCAGCACGTGTTCGTGGAGTGCCTGCCCTGAGTCAGGACTTGTATCACGGTGCAAGCTGTGGCCAAGACACAGCCCTGCCCTCAGGACACCTGCTGCCCACTGGTGGGAACGAAGCAGAAAGCTGTGGAAAGGCAGGAGGGGAGAGAGCGGAGCCAGCCTGTGTGGGAATGAGCCCCTCAGTTGAAACCCTTGTATCGAGCAGGGACCAGGAGAGGAGGAGCAGCACGAAGAAGGGCAGTGCACTTGTCCTTGCCCCTGCTAGGAGCCCCGTCACCTCAGGTCCTTCCTGGCTCGCACCCTCACCCAAACTGCCTGCCTCAGGTGCTCTGTCGCCACACCAACCACCAGCTGTTTGTCTTATTTCAACCTCACACGTTTCCTCTTCACTAGCCCACTGAGCTGCAGGTATGTGGGGCTAGCTGAGCACAGCTATACCCGGTGCCAGCAAGGGAGTCAGGACACACGAATGATGTCACATATCCAGATTTCAGGGGTAAAGACAAAGGAGTCCTTCATGTACCCTCCCATGCACGCCTCTCCCCAGCTCATGCCAATGACTTTTGTCACGCCATGCTCACGTGGCGCCACTGTCCTGCACACAGTGGTTTGATGGCTTGGGTCTTTTTGGGTATTCGCTCTTTGAGGGAGGTAGTAAGTAGAGGGGGAATGTGTAATTCCTGTCTGGTTTGGAATAGAATACTTGGAGACTGGGAGGGTGACTTCCTAGATCTGTCTGCATCACCACTCCAGGTTAATGACAGCCTTGCTCTCTGCATGAGTGTGACCCTCAAGTGTCCCTATTGTTCTCGAGAACCTCAGCTGTCAGTGAGATGGGCAGGGGAGGCCAGGGTGAGCCAATAGCAGAGCCAGGGTGGAACCAAGATCAGGCTGCCTGCCACACCCCTCCACAAGCCAGCAGGGCTCCAGGGCCACTTCCTGCGGAAGAACAGGGCAGGAATCAACGACAGTCTAAGGAAGAGCCAGGTTGAAGCCAACTTTTGTTCCAGATAATCCCCCAAGTATGACAGCTACAGAAGACAAAGGGAGTCAGACTTAAGCACTGGAACATGAACTGGAAGATGAGACACTCGCGGATGCTGAGGAATCATTTAAAGGTGGTGACAGTGAGGTAGCTCTGTCACACGCTAGAGCATTCAGGAATAATGACACCACTGGAACTTGTTTCACAAGAATCCAGAGTGAGAGGACGTGGGTGAGTTGAAAACAAGAACAGCAACAAGTGAATTCAGTTTGCAGTTGGGTGATAACTTACCGCTTTACATTTCACATAAGAAAAAAGAACATGGGCTGCCTGGCCTGCTCATGTGTGAGCAGGTGTGACTGAGGCACCCAGGGTGCAGGCAGCAGGCTGGGGTCTGACTTCTTCCCCGCAGACCCCCGATCTGCTACACAGGCACACACGACATGCCCAATCAGCCCGAGGCACCCTCTGAAGTAAACCCACAGAATGAGAGGGCAGCCCACGAGAGAGGAGCAGTGGAGAAAGCTCTGGGGGCTGCTCTGGGGTGATGGAAGCAACATGGAGTGCTGCCCCGGCTGGCCCTGCACCCACCTCGAAGTCCTCGGGACAGCTCCTCTTGCTGCTGCTGTTGTTTAGGTTTTCCCGGTCCAGCAGGCTGCTCTCAAGCTGGGCTGGGTGCCGCCCCCACCGCCCTGCTCCTGGGCCCTCATCCCTTTCCATCTCTTCCACCTGTGGCAAGGAATCACTCCGGGCTTTGGGGCTCCCGAACTCGAGTTTCTTCTTCACGTCCTTCTCACTGAGTCCAGCACCATCCTGGGGATGCCTGGCCACCTTGGTCTCTGCTGGTGGAGGTGGTTCCTCCAACACAGCATCCCTCTCTAGATCTTCCAGGGGGACCAAGCTGCCAGTGTCGTCATGTGGGGGAGGCAGGAGTGGGTCTGAGAGTCTCCGGAAACAGCAGGGGAGAGTAGGACCTCCCGGGGCCTGGCTTCCCAGGAGCCCGGGCTGGGCAGCATCGTCCATGCAGGGCAGCGGGGCATCTGCAGCACCATCCAGGCTCTCTGGCTCTGGAGGGCCATCCGCAGGCTGCTGGAGGCTGCTGTCGGCCTGCTGGCCCCACAGCTTATTGTGCCGCTGTTTGCTGTGGGGAGAAAGGGCAGAAAAAGGTGAGCCCAGAGGCAGCACCCAGAGGGTCCTGGCGAGAGGGATGGAGGAACCTAAGGGACAATCCAAGATCAGCAGGGTGCCAAGGCTGCCTCTGCCTTACAAGGACAAAGAGAAACAGCACTAGGACCCTAATCATCATGGCTGGCACAAGAAGTCTTACGTGGCTTTATCAGGTGACAATGTGGCAGATATGCTGAGGGAGTCTTGACTTGTAGCCTGGTTCTTGGTGTTTGGTCCCATCTCACTGTGTGAACTTTTTTTTTTTTTTTTTTTTTAAAGTGAGGGAGAGAGTCAGAGAAAGACAATTATTTTCTCACCTGGCCTTTATTTCTCTGATGCTTAGTTGTGTATGGTGCCAGGTTTGAACCTGGGTCCTTGTGCATGCCAGGCAAGTGCTCCAACCACTGAGCCACTGTTCCAACCCCACACTGTGTGAACTTAATCAATCACTTATATTCTGTTTCTGTCACATGAAAATAATAATTATCTCCTACCTATACTAGGAGGAAATTAGGATCAAAGCAGAAAATACAGAAAGATCTGGACACACTAATATAACTATGCAAACATATGAAGCACATGAAAATATCTGGCAACTCTGGAAAGCAGTGTGGAGAATCCTTAAAAAATTAAGGATGGAACCACCTTATGACCCAGCTATTCCACTCCTGAGTATTTTCCAAAAAGAGTTAGAATCAACATATTATAGTGATGTGGCTTCATCAATGTTTATAGCAGCTCAATTTACTATAGCTAGATTATGGAACCAAACCAGATGCCCCTAACTCGACGAGTGGATACAAAAACTTTGGTACATATACACAATGGAATACTACTCGGCCATTAGAGAAAACGATATTATGGCTTTTGATATCAAATGGATGGAGATGGAAAGAATTATGCAAAGTGAAGTATCCAACCTCAGAGACTCAAGGGTTGAATGGTTTCTCTCATCTGTAGAAGCTAGAATACATGGGGAAGCAGAATGTTAGACGGCAAAGCTAATAATAACTTCAAATTGTATGATTCTTTTCACAACAGGAGGATGACTCCCTAGGATACTTGGAGGCGTAGGCTGGGGGACAGGGTGGGGGGAGGGTTTAGGAAAATCACCCAGGAGACTGGAGGAACCGAATATAGGGAAATCATCTCAGAAGGTGATGTCTGACCTCCAGGAGATATCCATTTAACTCAGGGGTTCTTCTGGGGGAAGCAGCAACATGGGGAACCCAAGCTGGGCATCCATGACATGGCATTAGCCCTAGATAACTAAGTATATATTCATTTGTTCTGGAATATTTGATAATGTTTCCCCCTCAATTGTAACTATATATCATCTAATAAATAATAAATTTTTAAAAAAAGACAATATTTGGCAAGATCCCAGAAAATTGTAAATATTTGCTCAGGTCAAAAGGATTATAGGAGGGGCTGGAGCGGTGGCTCAGCGGTTTTGGCGCTTGCCTGGCAAGCACAAGGACCCGGGTTCAAACCCCAGCACCACGTACACAACTAAGTGTTGGAGCAACTAAGGCCATGTGAAAAACTAAATAAAGTTGTTTCTCTCTTTCTCTGTCTCTCTCACTGTCCCTCTCTCTTTAAAAAAAAAAAAAAAAAGGATTATAGGACAATTTTTAATGATTTCTTCTAAAGCTATGGTAATGTCTAAGACATTTTTAAAACATGAAGGGGAAAAAAAACATGCAAGAGAGAAGTTTATATTGATCTAGTCAACTAAGGTCATCCCCGTGACATCTAAGTAAAACAAACGTCATGGGTCGGGGTGGGGTCAAGACAGGAAGTGTCTGTGGAAGCGCAGCATGCGTCCTGCAATGCACGGGAGCATCACGGTCTTGCATCGCTGTCTGCTCCAGGCACGCCCCATCAAGCTGCAATTCAAGGTCCCTGTGTGCTGGTGTGAACCTGGCTCACAGACTGGACAGCAGCACAGAGGACAGCAGTGACGGATGGGCTAAGGAAGGGAGCAGGAGGTTGTTCTTCCTCCTCCTCATCCAGCCTTGCCTGGGGACCTGTTCAGCCACTCTCCAGCGACCGTGAAGGAGTCCAGAGATGGCTGGCACTGCTCTCTGGAGCTTGTTCAACCCTGCCAGGGCACTCCTGCTTTCCCAAAGTCGGCCAAGAAGCCAGTGGACTTAGCCTCTGGCTTCCCTCCAACACTGCTCAGAAATGATCTAGGGAGGCCTGCCTTGTGGGCACACTGGACAGAAAGGGAACAGAGAAGCAGAGAGCCTTGAGTTACTGGCTTCTGCCTGGCAGTGGAGGTCTATCCTGAGTAGGGAGGATGACTTCAGGGCCCCCTGCACCGAGCGACCCTGCCAAGGAGGCTGACGGGTGTGCATCTCCCTCTTGCTGCCACGGCTGGCAAGCTGAGCCCTAGCGAGTTCCTTTTTTTGGTACTGGGGATTGAAACCAGGGATACTTCACCACTGAGCTCCATCCCCAGCCCTTTTTTTATTTTATTTTTATTTTTTTTTATTTTGAGACATAGTCTCACTACATTGCTTAGGATAGATTAGAAGAATTTGCAATCCTCTAGCCTCAGTCTCCAGGGTCACCAGAATTATAGGCTCGTGCCACCACACTCGGCCTCAGTGTGAGTTCCTTATCCCCCGTCACGTCTATGAGGAAGAGAACCTGAACTTTGCAGAATTTTTCAGGGTGGGAGTTAGAGATTTTAGCAGCTACATTTATTAATTAATTACTAGAAACCAGGTCACAAACATCTGTAAAGGTGACTTGGTGCTCATGCAACCCTTGGGGACAGCCCTATCAGGTGGGTGTTGATTCTTTCCCAATTTTTGAAAATTGTGGTGGAACACATATAAAACCTGCCCTCTTGACCACTTTAAGCGTTCAGCTCGGCAGTATTAAGCACATGCATAACTTTGTGCCATCACCACCACCACCTGTCTCCACACCTCTTCTCACCTTGCAAAGCTAAAGCTCCATACCCATTAGACAAGACACCAGCTCTCTCTGGCCACCACCACCTCAGCTCTGTCTCTTCAAATCTGATTCCTCTAGGGGCCACAGATAAATAGGATTCTACAGTAGTTGTTTTTTTGTGACTGGCTCATTTCACTTATTAGCACAAGGCCCCCGGGTTCATCCAGGTTGTAGAACGGGCCAAAATTTCCTTCCTTTTTTTTGAGAGAACTGGTGCAGCTTTGTTCAGAGGCAGCATCACAGTCAATGAGGGGGTTTTCTGTTTACCAGAGATTGAACCCATGGATGCTTAACTGCTAAGCCACATCCCCAGCCCTTATAATTCTTTTTTTTTTTAAATTCTGTTTTTTTTTTTAATAAAGAGAGAGGGATAGTGAGAGAGTGAGAGAATATCAATTTTATTTAGTTTTTCCTGTGGCTTTCATTGGTCCGACACTGTTGTGTACGTGGTGCTGGGTTTCAAGCCTGCATCCTCACACATGCCAGACAAGCACCGTAACTGCTGAGCCACCAATCCAGCATCCCTATTATTTATTTATTTATTTATCTTTTGAGTCAGGGTCTTGCTAAGTTGATGAGGCTGGCTTTGAACTTGCCATCCCCCTGCCTCATCCTCCTGAGTGCTAGGATTACAGACACCACAGGCATCCGCCACCTCACCTAGCTCTAATTTCCTTCCTTTTAAAGACATGTTCCATTAAGAAATATTCCATTGCATGAACATGCCACATTTGTCTATCCATCCACCAGAGGACACCTGGGTTGCTTACACCTTTTGGCTACTGTGAATAATGCTGGTAAGAACAGATGCTGCTATGGGGTATAAATATCTCTGGGAGTTCCTGCTTTCAGTTTTTTTGCTTTTTCTGGGTGGAGGATACACCCAAAAGTGGAACTGCTAGATCAGATAGTGATTCCACTTTCACTTTTTTGAGGGACTACCACACTGTTTCCCAGTGTCTGAGCATTTTACATTCAGGTGGGGATTAGCTCTTAGAAGAGGGAGCTGAGGCTAGGGGAGATGGACAAGCTTCCCTGATCGCCCTGCTGGTCACTACATTGCTTAGGATAGACTAGAGTTTGCGACCCTCTAGCCAGTAGTGGAACCTGGTCCTTGGGTTTGCTTGCTGCAAATCCTGCTCACTGGCCTTGGCACAAAGCAGATGCTCAGGAAACAGGACACGTACATGTCCACAGCACACAGCAGGTTGGGCCTTGGATGAGGAGTTAGGCACCGTTCCCTCCAGCAGCAAAACAAGCTTTGTGTGCGTGCCAAGAAAATCAAAACAGATCCCTCCTGGAAACCACTAATCAAAGCCCAAACAATAGTTGTTTTTCTCAAACCAGCTCCTCCTGAGAGGCAGACTTTTAGCTGCGGAAGCTGCCAGGCCCAATGGGAGCACGCTGGGATGCTGAGAGGGGCCTGGCCACAGGGCTGCTCTGCAGTCTGCCAAGCCCAAGTCTCTCCAGGCAGGCACTCACCTCGCATCCAAGATGCCTTCATACTCAGACAGCTGCCGCATAAAGCCCGCGTTGGGTCGCGTGATGCTACGCTTTTGTTTCACGTAGTTATATGCTTTTTCCAGGGGCCAGCCGAATTCCTTCATTGCATAGGCTATGACGGTGGACGCGGAGCGACTGACACCCATTTTGCAATGGACCAGACACTTGGAATGGTTGCGCCTGCAGGGGTGGGAGTGGTGTGAGGACAGAAAGTATTAAAATCTTCAACAGCTTCATTCTTTAGGTTTTACCAATTGCATTTCTTTCTTTTTTTAAGAGAGGACAGTGTATGGGAGAGAGTTTTTCACATGGCTTTTGTTGCTCTGATACTTAGCTGTGTACATGGGTGCTGGGGTTTGAACCTGTGTACTCGCACATGCTAAGCAAGCACCATAACCATCGAGCCACCGCTCCAGCCCCCCAACTGAATTTTTTAAGCCCTGAAGTTATCTCGTGGCCCAAATCCCACACACCCTCTAAAGGAAATAACCTGCTGCAAAATCAATTAGCATACAAGGGGAAGACAAGCCTGCCCTGGCTGTGGGAGAGCTCTGAAGGGACAAAGTGGGGCCCTGCAGCAGCTCGGCCAGGCTCGCCCACCTAAAGCCCTTTCCTGGGAAGGAGTGTCTGTAATGAACCTGAAATGACTACTCAGTTGCTACTGCAGGTGGAGACAGTGAAAGAGCCACCGCAGAAAAAGGGGTCAGCCAAGCGAAACAGCACGGCCCTGGGGAGAGCAAGCAGCTCGCCAGACATGAGGGCCCAGGGCAGCAGCAAGACGGCCAAGGCAGAAAGATAGGCCGATTTGCTACTTGTAAGGCAGCAGTACTGGCTCAGGTGTGGCTGATCTGCCAGATACAGAAAGGCCTGGAACAGCACTTCTCTAAGCATCGTCTTCCAAGAACATGCAGAACAACAGGGTGAAACTTCGTTGGGACAGGAGGCAGCCCCGCCGGGGGAGCAGGGGCTGGTTTCCTACACCCCAGGCTTCAAATTTCAGCCCAAAGCTCTTTGCTACTCTTCTTCTCTTTGACTGGTGAAGAACTGTTGAAGAACTCCCATCGAGGGAGTTCTGAATCTCCCCTGGGAAAGAAAGCAGGAGAACTGGCATTGGTAAGAACACAGCACATAGCTCTAGCCTGGAAGGGTACAAAAGAGGGCGCACTCTTGGTGGCGTCTCTTTCTGTGCTGGACTTCAACAAGACAGGAGAATGAGGCGGGGACAAAAGACAATGGGTGCACCGTCAGGGGCAATGGGACTGGACTGGCCCCACCCGCCTGCCCTGTTCCGGACGCACAGGAACAGCTCACTCACTTGGGGAGAGGAGGCTGCCTTTGGGGATCAGTCCCCACAGCACTCTGAGTGCACCCTCGCCTGGCCTTGGGGCTCGCCAGGAGAAAATTTCCCAGTGTCCACCTGGTATTGGATCCTTGCCTAGAACAGTCAATGCCACAACCAGGGACAGGTGGGAGGGAAGCAGCTGAGCAGGGCTGCCACCTGAGAACACCAGCGCCTTTTCTCCCCTTTGGTGTCCGGGGTTCTGCAGCTGAAACCGAAGGTCCCTCAGCAGGCAGGCGTCCTCAGGCCAGGGCTTCCCTGCCTGCACTGCCATCCGCTTCTGTTTCATCCTCAGACCAGCTTCCCCGCCCACTTACTTCGCTTTGTTTATAAAATGATATGCTTCGTTCCAGTGGGCAAGCAGGTCTGTGGTCTCCTCATCGTACACTCGGATGTTATGATATGCAAACAAGCCAGGGAAAAAATTGTCTATTTCTCTAGTGACATTTAAAATGTAGTCAACCCTGCAATGAGAAAAACAAACAAAAAGTGGAGAATCAGAATGAGGGACTGTAGAAAACAAAGTAACAAAATACTAGCAGGGAAAAAAAGGAAAATATACATACAGAGGGTGAATGCCTGCCCTGGGGCTTTTGTTTTTTCCTTCTTTTTTTTCCAGGTGCAGTGGTGCTCGCCTGTAACCCTAGAGACTTGAGAGGGTGAGACAGGAGGATCACAAGTTCCAGGAGAGCCTGGGCAATTTAGTGAGACCCTGTCTCAAAATAAAAAATAAAAAGGCTGGGGATGTGGCTTAGGGGTAGAGTGCCTTGTGTTCAATCCCCAGTACTGAAAAAAAGGATTTTTCTTTTGGTATTTCCAGTACATAATGAGAATGTATTATATGTATATGTAGTATATACATATCACATTATTTTATACATACATACACATTTTAAAAAAACTTTATTTAAAAGGTCATAAAAGAAAGCTCAGGGCTGGAGCAGTGGCACAGCTTGCCTGGCACACATGAGTACACAGGTTCAAACCCCAGCACCACATACACACAAAGTGTGTGAGCAATGAAGCCATGTGAAAAACTCAATAAAATGGATTCTCCTTCTTCCTCTCTCTCAATGTCCTTCTCTCTTCAAAAAAAAAAAAAAAAAAAGAAAAGAAAAAAGAAAAAAAAGCAAGCTCAGGGGCTGGAGCGGTGGCTCAGAGGCATCACGCTCGCCTGGCATCGCAAGGACCCAAGTTCGAACCCCAGCACCACATACACAACTAAGTGTGGGAGAAACGAAAACCAGATAAAAAAACTAAATAAAACTGATTATCTCTCTTAAAAAAAAACAAAACTCAGTTTGAAGCATTGCTAGCAATGTTAATTCTACAAAGTAAACATGTTACTTAAATACATTCTAAATCCTTTAAAGTTTCAAAATTTGTAACTATTAATAGCACCCAAAGGCATTAAAAAAAACCCAAATCTCTACTATTTTTTTTTTTTTTAAAGAGAGAGGGACACACAGAGAGAGACAGACAGACAGAATCAATTTTATTTAGTTTTTCAAGGACTTTTGTTGCTCAGACACTTCATTGTGTACGTGGTGCTGGGGTTTGAATTCGAGTACTGGTACATGCAAGGCAAGTGCTCCAACCGCTGAGCCACTGCTCCAGCTCCCCAAATCTCTACTCTTAAATGTTTAAAAAGCAGAATATACCCATCCATTTTTTTTTTAAGGGGCGGCGGAGAAAGAGAATTTTATTTACTTTTCCATTTGGCCTTCATTTCTCCTACATTTAGTTATGTTTGTGGTACTGGGGTTCAAACTGGAGCCCTCACACATGCCAGGCAAGTGCTCCAACCGCTGAGCCACCACTCCAGCCCCCCCATCCATTATTTAAGTTCTTGGGAATGGCCTTACATCCTTTGAAACAAGGTAGGATATAAATAAATAAAAATATGAGAGAGTTTGCTAACCAGATTCTGTAGTTCTCTAAACCTGATCAATATTTTTATTTTTGGAAGACCAAAATAATTTCAGGAGTTAGAAAACATCTCAAATAGGTTTCTTAAATGAATACTATAATGTGTTACAAGATCTTTAAAATTCACCTATTTATTCCCATCAAGATGGAAGCACAGATAGTTCCAGCCCACATTTGAAGAATACTCTGTTGATGAACACATCTTGGACTGGAGTGGTGGCTCGGCAGTTATGGCACTTGCCGGGCATACGTAAGTACTCAAATCCCAGAACCCACGTATACAACTAAGTGTCAAAGCAACAAAAGCTGCGTGAAAAACTCAATAAAAATTGATTCTGTCTCTCTCTTACTGTCCTTCTCTCTTAAAAAACAAAAAAAACCCCACACATCATCTTAACCAGTAGTTCTAAAGATATATTTTGAGAGTTGTTTAGTCTTAGTTTTCAAATGTAGTAATTCAAGAATGCCATCATCGTGTTACACCCACAGGATGGTGATTTTGTGGCTGTTTAAAAAAAAAAAAGGTCCAGACATCTGTTCTTGAAGGTCTAGGTTTAAACATTTTTCATCCCTGCTGCTGAGTGTTCTCAGAAGCAGGCATATGTTTCAGGCCAACACCGAATATTTAGTTGCAGGATTCCCACCAGGCCCAAAAGTATGACCTCCGACAGAAGCAGGCACAGGCCAGGTTTCAGGGCTGCTGACTGGCCAAGCAGCCAACAGAGATGCGCGTGCAGGCAACGAACCTCAGCAAGCGAGGCGGAGGAAGGCGCTCAGAGCCTCGTCAGATCTGGACTGTCCAACACACCATTTCAGTGTGATTTAGAAAGCTTCTCCTGACACACAATCACACAAGACTTCACAAAGATCTAAACCCCATGAATTATTCAGAACATGGCATTTTGAAGCACATCTGTTTAGCTATGCAAATCAACCCCTCCAGCCACTTCAGAACCAGGGTGCAGACAATTAGAAACAGAGGGCCCAAGGTCTCAACCTCACTGGGGAGGCGGTGGGGTGTTTCTAAGCTGCCTGGAAGGACAGAAGGAGACAAGGGGAGCAGACTCACCCTGAGCCCTGCAGCTCCTCCAGATTGGATGCATTCCATTCAGAGCCCTGGGGGACAGATCACACAAACCCCCGTGAGTGTCACAGTCAGCCTGAGCTGCTTACGGGATGCACGGGTGCCCTAGCCCTGATTGTGGGATCTGCTTTCACAGGCCCTTGGCCTCAGACCAGAGAGGGATGAAGAAGCAGCAGGTCCTCACAGCATCAACGGACGTGCCAGGGAGGAGCATGGTCCTCACTGGCCCCGCTGCCTCAGGGCAAGTGAGAGTCCAGGGGCCTGCTTCCTTGCCTGGGACTGAGGTAGTGTGCAGAGCCGTGACCTCCTAACCATCGGCAACAGTGGGAACTGGTCTACCTTTTCTGGGAATAATTCTGCCAATATTAAGAAAGTTCCTATCCTCTGACCTAGTAATTCCACTTACCAAAAGCTATCCTGAGGAAATAGTCAGAATTCAGAGACTTAGGAATGAGGACATTTACGGTTATTCATCACAAAACAGCGGAAAGAACCCAAAGGTCCGACAGGAAGAAACCAATAAAATAATGATGATGGACCCATTAAAATAAATCATCATTTGGCAGGCTGTTTAGTGGCATAGGGAAATACCACATGAGGAAAACATAAAAGAAAGAAAGCAGGATACAGAAGCGTATAAACACAAACAGTATTATCACTTCCTTTCTCATTTTTGAAATGCTACCCAGGCATTAAAGAAACCCCATGTGTGAGGCCCAGGGATCAATTCCCAGTGCTGCAAAAACAAACACAAATGACCCCAAAAAACAGAAGATGGGAAAATAAATCCACCCAAATGTTAAGAGGGACCACTCTGGGTGTGTGAGTGCTTTTTTCTTCCTCTTTAGGCTTTCTTCCAACTTTCTACATGTTAATACTTTTTAAAAATGGTGTCATTAAAAAATAAATTCTTCAATTCTGAATATACAAGCAACAGGAAAGGGAAAAAAAGCAAAATGATCACTCTGCTCTTAGGTGACATGGATGATGCAGAAGCACAAGGAGCAAAGCCACCCACGGGTCTTAGTTTCCCTGACACTTCCTTCCTGAGCTCCCACAGGGGCAGCTCTGCTGGGTCCGGGTGTGCAGGGCTCTGAGCTGGCTGGCCATTTGTAGTGTGAGCAGCACTCTCATACTTGAAGGACAGCCTCAACTCTAAAAATTCCTTTAATATCTCTCATGGAAAAAGTGACAAAGTACCACACCAAAAAATAACACAGCTCTGAAAAGGTTATGGGCATCCTTAGGTGTGACCACCACCTAGTGGAGAGACAAGAGGGAGTGGCCTTCTGGTCACATTCACCAGGGATGAGATCAGTGCCCTGCGCCCCATGTTCCTTTCCAGGGGTGGCCTTCTAAGCACATGTTTAATGCATCTTAACGCATAACTGTGAAATCCACCGACAGGGCGGGATTTATACTGTGAACACATCAGAACACTGCATCTGCGCAGCTACTGCGGCGCAGCCATCTGGAGGGCTCTGACTTACTTCCTGCAGGTGGAAGAGCCCGTACCTCCCTTGCTTCCGGGAAGCGCTTTTTCACATGGATGCCATTTGTAACCGGCATCCAGGAAAGCTGCACTTAGCACCTTCAACATGTATTTTGTTTACTCCTTACAACCATGAAGGATGAAGAAAAGAGGCAAAGAGACACTGGCTCAAAGTCACAGAGCAGGCGAGGCGGAGGAGCAGGAATCCAGGCCTGCTGGGTCTTTCATTTCACCATGCAGCCTCCTGCCTAATTTTAGAAACGTGCCTTCCTTTAAGATCTCTGACTCTGAAAACCTGCCAGTTGCCTTCTACGGTGATTTACAGCATGAAGACAATTGGTGCACAGGCTGGAGGTGCAGTCAGAACACCCTGCACAGAGCCTACATGTCGTCACATGTCTTGGGATGCCTAGCCACAGGTCTAGGGTTCAGCGAGTATGTGTCTATTACTAACTGGGTTTTCACGGACCAAGAACCATTTGAGGGTAAGTGAATGGGGCCTCTGTGTCAGTGGCTGAAGAAGGCAAAAGGGTGGGAGGGTCTGAAAACACAGGCTGGCTGACTATGCCAGATCACTTCTAAGCAGTGCCGGGAGCCCACTGAGCTGCCAGGCAGAGAGGGTCAGCGTCAGGGTGGGCTGCAGTGACTCAGGTTTTTGGCCTGCCTTTTCTCTCTGGCTTGCTGCAAGCTCCAAACAATAAACTCTGATTTATGATCCCCAAACCAGGTACTGCCATAGGCTGTGCCTCTTACAAGATAAAGATGATCGAAGATGAGGGAGGGCTTGTCCATCTGTCCCAAGATGAGTAGCATCTCATTGTCTATGAATTCCTTGAATTCTTTCAAGTTACAGTTCATCTGTTTCTCTAACTCATTTCGGATCTGTGGAGAGGAAAAGTGATTTATTAAAGAAAACAGCTGCCCACTTCCAAACAGTTGACCATAATTAACTTTAAACATAATTAAACAAACTAGCTGTTTTCAAAGAGGATGTATTCCTCCCCGCCAGAATAATGCATTTAGACATCCACAGCAAACAGGTGTAGGTAGCAGGAATGTGGATTATCCAGCCTATAAGGAAATCCTACTGGAGGAAGTTTATTATTTTGAATAAGGAATCTCATTTTCATGAATCTTTTCTACTGAGTTTAAAGCACTTACACTTTTACAATTAAATATCAAATATATCAAAATAAGAATGTAAAGTCAGCTTCTTGCTTGGGACGATCACTATATGATTTTTTTTAAAAATGCATTTATTAAGCCAGGTGCAATGGTTCACGCCTGTAATCCCAGTTACTCGGGAGGCTGAGGCAGAAGGATCATAAGTTTGAGGCCAGCCTGGGCAATTTAGCAAGATCCTGTCTCAAAATAAAAATTGTAAAAAAGGGGCTAGGGATGAAGCTCAGCGGTAGAGTGCTTGCCTATTATTTGGGATTCTATTCCTAGTACTAAAAAAAGAGAGTGAAAGAATAAAAAAATTTTTTTTTGAGATAATCAATTTTATTTATTTTTTCATCTGGTTTTTGTTTCTGACACTTAGTTGTGTATGTGGTGCTGGGTCTGAAGCCGGGTTTTGCGCATGCCAGACAAGTGCTCCAACCACTGAGCCACCACTCCAGGCAATTTCAACTCTTAGACCTACCTAGTTTAAGCTGTTACTATAATTCATTTCACTCCTTGAACAGAAAACAACAGATAAAATTTAAAAAGTGATCCGGAAAAGCATTGCAAAGCAGAGAGATGTTCCATGCAGAAGGAAGTCTGCTGTCTCTCATATAAAATGCAGCAAAAGGGGCAGAGAGGTGGACATGAACTACTCGCTTCCAGCTGCAACCCAAGCACCCCATGGAACTGAGACTGAAGAGGCAGGAAATGTCCGCGCCCCACAGCCAGCCGGTGGCAGCTGTGCATGCACAGGGCCTGACCAGCCTGTGAGGTTCCGCTTTCCCTGCTGCCACCTAGGGCGCGAGGGCTGGGCCTGCTTCCACTGCCCTTTTGGCAGCAGGATGAGTGCCCTGCTCCTGTAGGGGAGGAAGCCTGGCCTGGCACAGAAGAGCGCTCTTACTTCCTTGGAGGTCACGTTTTCGAGATCCTGGCTCATCATGATGCTTCGCAGTTTGGCTTTGATGAGACGCTCAGTCCTTTCCCCTTCAGTCGGTCTGGAAAGAAATGACACTTAGGAAAGCACAGAACTATGGACAGCTGGGGTCAGAGGTCACATAAACAGCACCACTCCAGGGTCTGATAGTGTGGCTCAGGCACAGGGAGCCCACTTCTGGGCTGCACGTTCTCGGAGGGTGGAGAGGTACATGGGAGCCTGCCCTGCCGCTAGGTTTCCCAAAGGAGGAGGCTGTCCAGAAGACAGAGGGCAGTTTGGAAACTCACTCCTCATTCAGGCCCCAGTGTCACATAGACTCTCAGTGGAACAAACACATCAGGATCCTTCGTCTCTGCCTGCATATGTCTGGGTGTGCAGCCACAGCTGAGTCCTGAGCAACCTGTCCCAGCTGCACTCAGCTCTTGTTACCTTCTCTTTATACACAGTAAAAACCTAGGGGGGCTGGAGCGGTGGCTTAGTGGTTATGGCACTTGCCTGGCATGTACAAGTACACAGGTTTGAACCCCAACACCATGTACTGAACGAAGTGTGGAGCAACAAAAACCACATGAAAAACTAAATAAAATTGGTTTCTCTCTCTCTCTCTTAAAACAACAACAAACCTAGATATTCCTGTAACTTTGACATCCTAGCCCCAGTGACAATTAGCTTTTAGGGCCACACAGACCAGAGAAACCCTTCTTCCCCAAGATGGCCCTTCAAATACCTGAAGCTATGATCAATTCTCCCCATCTCTTATTACTATTTCCTTGTGGCGTCCAGTCATTTGGGCCGCTCTCCTCTGTACACAATGTGGCTGGCACACAGTCCTCTTAAAATGCCGTGTTCCAGTGAACACAACACTTGGGAATGGGGTCCTGACCAAGAGGAGAGAATAGCTCCCTTCTTCGCAAACGACACTCTGAAGAGTGTTGTCTCAGGTTGTGTGGTGCAGTTGGAGGCCAGGGGGCAGGCCACGCGCTTCATCGTGACTGCTGCAAGGAAGGCTGCCCTTGGGATAAAAGGACCCAGAAAGCAGGGGTCATACTCATGATCCTCCTAGGAGTAGAGGAGGTAGCTTTAGAGATTTAAGTAACTGGTGACCTATAAAGGAAAGGCCTGAACACAGAGCATCACCCAGGAATGGGTGAAACACAGGGCAGCTCATTCCTTTGGGGATCTGATGGAAATAAGGGACTTATTCCCCAGAAATGCATGCACCAAATTTGTCTACAATTTTTATAGGGAGTGTGTCATAGACCTTTCCTGCAGCCTGACTCCCCTGGGATTCCAGGTTAGAACCCCTGTATTAAAATCTGGTTCTGGGAAGGGGGTGCTCAGTCCAGAGCCTGCAGAGAGATTTGACCTTGTGCAGGCACCACATACTTGTCAACAAACAGGGCTGGGGAGTCGGGCCGCGTGGACTCCAGGTCCTGCATGGCGTTCCACTCGTTGATGCAGCTTTGCTCAGAGCTGATGCAGCTCTCATAGTAGGTGGCCCAGATGAGCGCCACGCCCCCGGGGAAGTAGTTGTGTCTTCGAGCCACTTCACAGGCCTTGTGAAGCACCTGCAGGGCAGACCTGGGGGACGGGGAGGGGACAGGTCAGGCCAGGGAAACCACAAGAAGAGCTGGGCTTTCTCTTCCCACAAAGGCTTGAGGACAGGGCCGGGGAAGGGCTGGCTCATAAAGGACTTAACTCCCGGATTACATGCAAGGGCATGTTGGGGACACTGACAGCCTGAAACGTACAGCTGCCAGGTCTCAGAGCTAGCCTCTGGGCACACTCAAAGACCGAGTCCACAAGTGGGTAGAATATCCTTCACCATTTCCCCAAAGGGGGAAAAACAAACAAGAACAACAAAAATCCAAGAGCTGTGGGTGTAGCTTGGTGCAGTGCGACCCTGGGTTCCATCCCCAGCACCACAAAACATCAAACCCTAACTTAATAACTCTTCCTAACACACTACACATGCTATTTTACACTCCATCAATTAACTCTGCAGAACTACAATCTACTTCTAAAGTCATAACCTTGAACATGGGAGCCACAATGAAGCCTGGTGGCAAGAAAGAAATCTGTCTGCATTCCACACGGCTTCTAACCTCCCCACAACCCATCAATGTGATGACCATTCAGATGAAGATTCCTTAAGGAAATGAGTTCTGGAAGCTCATTTTGATGCAGAAGCTAATGGAAAAGGAGGTTTGGGGAGGCAGAGTGGAGCAGAAGAAACAATTCTGAAGATATGTGTATTTCTTTTACAGAAATCCAGGCTGCAAATTTCTCAGCAAATGGGATAAATCAGGTATCAGCAAAGAGTGGAAGAGCCTTGGATAGGGGGCAATTATCAGAGAATAACCCTGACACGGGTATAAAAATACTGCAAGCTGCTTTCCTTTCCCAATCACATGTGTTTGCCCGATCTCTAGGCTGGTGGATGGAATAAACTTGAGCAGAATGTTTACTAAATTTAGTTCAGGTTCCGGAGTTTTGGAAAAATCATATGAGCATATTTTTTTACTTGCCTGGAAAGACAAGAAATTATTCAGGGACACACGGAAACATCTGGGGCATCTACTGGTTTATCAGCTATAACTATGATTTCATGATTCTTTTTCCCCAAAATGATCCTGAACTGACTGCACTGTAGAGTCACAGAGGACATAAAAATATGGTATGACATTAATCTGTGGCCCATGGGAGAATTTTGTGTAACTTACTTTCCCAGAGAAAGGCGTGATTATTTTGAAACTCTGGGCAGAACGCTTTGCATCGATGCCACCAGTTTCCTGTTGAATTTCTCGGTGCTTGTGTGAAGAAGTGGCTGTGCTCAGGAGGCGGCACCAGCCCTGTGCGCAGTCATACAAGGAAGATGGTGGCTCCAGGACGAGCCAGGTTCAGAGGAGCAGTTCAATGTCTTAGTCACCCAGGGCCACCTTCACCCCAAAGCAGTGTGACTGAATAGCTGAGGACCTAATACCCTCCCCTGGAAGAATCTTCCCAGCTCTCAGTAACATGTGGCCACCCCCCGCGTGGACTCTAAACTCCATGAGGACAGAATCATGTCCTTTTTTGTGACAGTCCCCTTCCCACCAGATGCTTCATGCATGCCTAACTAAGTGCTGCTGCTCCCTTCATTGTATAAACTGAGGACCTACTCTGTGCCCGTTACCAGGAATATGCTGGAGTGACATTTGATTAGCAAGAAGCTAAAGATATGTAAAAATACACCTTTGACAACAGTACGGAAATAAGTGGCAAAGGACTTGAACATTTTTCTGATAAAGCTATACAAATGGCAAATACGTGTATGAAGAAATGCTCCAGAAGTCATTAGGGACATATAAATCAAAACCACAACGAGATACTACTCACAGCTACTAAGATGGTGATTACGAAAAGTAACAATCAAAGACTGGTAAGCTGGGCATGGTGGAAGGATGGGGCACGATGATTTTAAGTTCAAGGCTAACCTTGGCAATTTAGCAAAATTAAAATAATAAATAAAGTGTTGGAGGTTTAGCTCTGTGGTAAAGCACCTGCCTGAGCATGCACTGCCCTGGGTTCAATTTCCAGGACCATATACATACGTATGTATAAATTAAAAGAATAAAACAGATGACTGGTAACCTCCACAACCCAGAAAGCCGAGACAGGAAGGATCATGAGTTCAAGACCAGGCTGGGCAATATCAGAAGACCCAGACTTAAAAAAATAAATTAAATAACAGGAGTTGATAAGGATATGCAGAAATTGGAACCCTGGTGCTTTGCTGATCGGAATGTAAAATGGCAGAGCCATTGTGGAAAACAGTTTGGTGGCCTCCCAAAAAGTTAACATAGAATTACCACACTTCTAGGTAAATAACAACAACAACAAAAACAAAACAAAACCAAAAAAAAAAAAAAAAAAAAAAAAAAAAAAAAAAAAAAAAAAAAAAAAAAAAAAAAAAAAAAAAAAAAAAAAAAAAAAAACCAAAAACCCAAAAACCTGAAAGCAAGGACTCAAACAAAAATTCAGCTCAATGAATGATCACAGCAGCATTATTCACAATTAGCCAAAAGGTAGGACCTTTGATTAATGCAGGCATTAACACAACGTGGTGCATTCACACCACACAATATCCATCAGCTATTTAAAGAACAATGCAGTTCTGATAGATGCTATAACATGAACCTTAAAAACATTATACTAAGTGCAAGGAGTGAGACACAGAAGAGCAAATATTGTACAATTCTACTTATGAGGCTTCTAGACTGGGCAGATTCACAGTGACAAGAAAAATGGAGGCTAACGGCCTGGAGAAGGAAGTCCTAGCGATGGGCAGTGGGGACGGCTGGGCAGCACGAGGATATGCTTAAGGCCACTGAATCACACGCTGAGAAGAGGATTCAAACGCACATTTTAGTTCTGTGCATTTTACCACACAGACCCCTCCATGAGTGCTAAATACAAAGGGCTTTTCCTTTACTTTCTCACTAGTGATATTCACTACACAAGCTTCACTCCTCAATAATGGGTTTCCATGTGGCATATTCTCACACCCACATCACATACTTTGATCATCTCCACCCTCATCAGCCCCTCCCCCCAGCCGTCTTCTTCTCCAATAGTGTCCCTAGAATGGGTCTTTTTTTTCTTTTCTTTCTTTTTTATTTTTATTTTTGGTACTAGGGACTGAACCCAGGGGTGCTTAACCACTGGGCCACATCCCTAGCCCTTTTAATTTTCTAATCTGAGATAGGGTCTTGCTAAGTTATTTAGGGCCTCACAAAATTGCTGATCCTCAAATTTGTGATCCTCCTGCCTCAGCCTCCTGAGTCACTAAGATTACAAGCATGTGCTGAAGGAAGGGTTTTTCTATTCAAGCTGTCAGCTAGAAAAAGATTTCCAAGGAGGAAAAAGTCCCTAAAAATACACTTACCACATGGCCTGGACAGATACGGGCTTAAATATGTGCATCCTCCCTGCTGTGCTCACGCTGAACCCACTGAGAATGAGAAACAGAAAGAAAAGAAGCTGTGGTGAGAAATCAGACCCGCCACCAGGTCTGCCATGCTGGAGAACACGCACCTCTCTCAGTGTCTCATGAGGCATGCGGAACCCAGGGACAAGGACAAAAGCAGAAAAAGTACCCTCCCAAACCAAGAAGGGGCATTTTCAACCCAGCATGGCGAGCTCTACACAAATCTGAAAGGGCAACAAAGGGCTAGGCAAGGACAGCGCCTGACACCATCACTTCCACTTTCATGACGGTCCCTGCCCACTGCTACCTCTAGTGCCACACACTCATCAAGTATTAATTACCCGAAGAATAATAATGGAAAACAAATTTTAAAAAGAAAAACATCCATTTATCCCACCGCTTCAACAAATCAAGTGCTTTCCTTCCTTTCCAGATCTCTTGAGGGAGGAAGCCGTGTAACTTTCACCTGCTTGGAATCCAAGTGCAGGGACAGTTCCTGTTCCACCTCTTCCCACTCATCCTAATACCCAGGCATGTCCCGGGGCAGAACACAGGCAGAACCAGACAGCTCCTCAGCCCTGCTCTACCTGCCCCGGTCAAACTGGAAGTCCTCCTCTGCAGTCCCCGACGCAATACCATCAAGGCAGTGAGCCCCAGCTGTGCCACATCTGCCTGTGAACTCCAGGGCCAGCCCCACAGTGCGCTCCAAGCTCCAGCTGTTGCTAGCCTGACGCAGCACCAGACCTCCTGTAGCAGCTTCCACTGATGCCTCTAGACCTCAGTTCCCGTAGGGAACACGCAAACGCCCTTCCCATGCAGCTCACTGGACGGCAACACCATTCCTAATGCAATCACCCCACACCTGGTTACCCAGGATGCCCAGCCAGTCACGCTTTAGTATGGAAAGGGAGAGATCTTTTAAAGACAGGTCTTTACCCATCTCCATCAAGGTGGATCTTTGTGTCGCTCCATAGTCGCAGAACCATCCCGATGGTGCAGCTTTTACTAGATTGGAGGAGAGAAGACATCTGGAGTCAGTGTCCACCCATGCAAGGGTCCAGTTTTCCCTCAGTCTCTTTGCCCAGCTTTTCCAGCTCATGACCACCACCTGACCTGGGGTGGGCTGCTGCACACGTATCTGGACGAAGTTCTCAGACTCACCACTGAATTCTAGAAGACACGGGGTTGGAATGGTCCTGCTAGAGGGAGTCACCAAATGACTGCACCAGTTTTGTGTGGATAAAAATTCACAAATTGGCTGAGACTCTCGGGGCACAGGGAGCAAGCGGCTGATTCACATGTGCATGGCAGTGGAGGAGAAGCCACCAAGGCTGGCACTGATGCTGGCAGAAGGCCATACCCAGCCAGTGCACATGGGCAAGCACCAGCAGCCTTCCCTCGCCTCATCTGTGCTGGGGTGATGGGAGATGGGGGGAGCGCCTGCACTACTATTAATTTACTTTCAGACTTCTGTTCAGCTACTTTCTGAGTAGCGGCCATTTCTGCAGATTAGCTAAATCTGGTTTTGTTTTGCCCATCCTAACAGTGAAATGATACTTATCAACTTTAGAGACTGGCGCCACTGAAACAGAGAGAAAGAAAGCACTTATCAGAGGAGCTCCTCAGACCATCATGAGAATCTCTGGAATTTAACGAAGAGCCAGCCTGTGAGGGACTGCTGTGGCTGTGCTGGGGCCAGCCCTGCCGACCATCAGGAATCCTGATCCCACGTCTCTGCCACCATTAACAGCTCTTTGGAGGGTAATGTCACGCTCACCAGCTCGTGCGCCTGTGTGGATTGGGAGCTCTGGGGCTCAGGGAGCCAGGTCCCCCTCCACAGCATCACGCACCACGCAGGTCCCCCGCCTGATCACATGCTTTCACATCTGTTCAAGGCTTTCAAGTGCTACCGAACGAAGCCTTTAGGCTGCTCTGTCCTCCAGCAGCCCTGCCCATTCTTGATGGGCTCACTGTATTTCCTTTGTAGAAACAAAAAAAATGTGTGCTGAGCCTCACAAAGCTCTTGGAACTAGTCGGCTGTATCACTGCCAGGAAGGGTCATCCTTTGGAGCCTAAATATGATTCAGAGAAATTCTGAAGGATGCCCTGGGAACACATGGGCAGGCCTGTCTCGATCTCAGCACTGACCACACAAGCCAGGGAGTAGTAAAGAAAGGAGGTCATGACACACAGCTACAGACAGCACAGGCCAGGAGGCCCAAGGTCCAGGCCCGGCCAGACCAGGAGGGGGACCTTCCCAGGCAGACAGAGACTGACACTGTGAGGCACAGGGCATCTTGACTTCCTCCTCTAGACTCAGAAGTGGGGAAAAAGCTGAGGAGAGCTACCACAGATGGCAGAGCCCAAAGCACAGATCTTTTAGAGGAAGAATGACCCTGAAAGATCAAGTAGCAACTATATGAGAAAGCAGGCCCCAAGATCCTGGGGCCCATGTGACAGGAACTGAGAAGTCAGTTGGGCCTGGACAGGCCTGGAGGCAGAAGCAGGAGAAAAGCCTGCTATCAGGACTCGTTCTAGAAGACCTTTATAGATGGCAAAGCACTAACACATGGAGAACAGCAGCATATGTTCATGCACGCAAAATATTCCTGATTCTGAAATGAAATCAACCCCAAATTGAATCCCTGGGTGCCTCCCCTGGTCTCCCAAGGAGACGCGAGCCATTCCAGAACTCTACTGCAGCACATGGAGAACGTGAGCTCAGCCAGCCGTGGTTCCAACGCTGTCCCTGGACACTCTCCTGATGGGAACCCATGCAGGCCATGCTCGTCTTTTCCTTTTTTGGGCTAAGGAATCTCACGGCAGGAATTTAGGAAAACAAGAGCATCATGACCTCAGCAAGCCAAAGGCTTTCTGGTGAGGACCACGGTTCTTCTTGCAAGCCAGGGGAGAAAAAGAGCCTGGTGCCTGGGCAGTGTGGGAGCCACAGAAGAACATCAGTTCCCAGACCCCCATGATGCCCAGGCGACAGGATCCGCATCACAGCTGCATGGGGTCCAATGACCAGAAGCCCCTACCTCCTGCTCTCTGCCAGTCTCTCAAGACCCCTGCCCCAGCCACAGGAGGCCAGCACTTGCCTGGGGTTGGTGCCTGCAGGAAGGCTGAGCTTGAGATCACAGTGCAGGGAGATGCTGGCCTGAGGGCAGAGGTCCACAGGGAGAGAGGCCCCCACGAGAACCAAGGCCAGGGTACCATGACAAAGTAAAGAGAAGACAGTGTGGAAAGGGGAGGGCACATCAGAGTGGTGGGAGCCTGGGCCCAACTACCTGAGTGGTGAGGAACAAACTTGGGTGCATGCGTGTAGGTCTAATGTCCGTCCATGACCTTGGACCAAGAGACAGATCACGTGTCTAGTGCTCACCGAGGCAGCCCCAGCGCCTGGTTGGCCTGACATACAGAAGCAACTAATAAGTGTGTGTGTGATAAAGCTACAAATGAATGAACGAGCAAGGCGGTGCACGGGAGAGCTGCAGGGTGTCGGGGAAGAACAAGTGGGGTCCACCTGTGCAGAAGGCCCAACCTGAGTGCCAGCTCAGCCACTTACTGGGATGACCCTGGTGCATTTGCTTCAGTCTCCTGAGCAGAATTCTCATCCTCCTTTGTACAATGTGAAGCAATTTAAGGACTAAATGAGATGCTCATGGGAGCATATGGTTCACTGTACTGCGCTCCCCAGCTAAGCCACAGAGATGACTGAGAAGAGGACTGGACTCCTTGAGGCTCACAGTCAGGATCAAAATGATGGTAGGCTCCATGGAAGGCAGGTTCTGATTTAGGATCAGAAAGGGTTACCAGGGGCTCAGCGGTTACAGCGCTTGCCTGGCATGTGTGAAGACCAGGTTCAAACCCCAGCACCAAATACACAACAAAGTGTAGGACCAACAAAGGCTACAAGAAAAACTAAATAAAACTGACTCTCTCTCACTTTTCCTCTTTCTCTCTTAGAAAGAAAGAAAGAAAGAAAGAAAGAAAGAAAGAAAGAAAGAAAGAGTGAGTTACTAAAGGGACTGACCATGATGAGAGAAGCTCCTGCGTGTGAAAGGTCTCCTGAGGGTGGGTAATCATCTGAAGAGCAATACAACTCCAACTCTGTCAAACACTGAACATCTCTGCCTCGCAATTGTCCAAAATATATATATATATGATATATATACATATATCATATATATATGGGCCCAGACTGTTTCTGACAGGCTTCCTGTGTCATCCTGATATAACCTGTGGAGCCCTCCAGCGGCCTTTCAGAGCTCAGAGCTCACCTCCTGAGAGTGGCATGCTACACGTGACCTAGCACGAGGCCCCCAGATGCCACTCCAGCTCTAACCCCTCAAGTGTGCCACAGAAACATTCTCACTGGGTTGGAGTGGTAGCTTGCAGGTTACAGTGCTTGTCTGGCATGCACAAGGACGTGGGTTCAAACCCCAGTGACACGTACACAACAAAGTGTTGGAGCAACGAAAATCACATGAAAAGCTAAATAAAAATTGATTCTCTCTCTCTCTCACTGTCCCTCTCTCTTTTTTTAAAGAAAAGAAAGAAAAGAAAAGCTCTCATCAGGCCATGAGGTACTCGGGGGAAGGCATAAAAGGTCCTCCCTTTTCCATTCACTAACGTCTAACAAACTACAGTGTTTTGGAAACCAACCTCATCTCAGAAGACAAGGCCACATGGTCACTGTGGCCATTCACCACCCCCCTGACTTTCTCTGTTACTGACTCTGCCTAAAACACTGGAGATACGCCTCCTGGCCCTACCCACCCGGGACCCCACTTCCTGCCTGCTGGTCTTGTCAGATCTGGCCTAGCTGCTCCTGTGTTAGCTCAGAAGCCTGAGAATCTCTCTCCCCGTCCTGGCTGGCCGGGGCTGTCTTCTGTGCCAGCTGACAGCAGCTTTAGGCCAAAAACTGTGTGCTGATGCTCCTTCACTTATCTAGGGCACAGCCCCATGCCTCACACACATAAGAACACAAAAAAACTATAGACTTAATGAACAAGTACATTAATGGAAGATAAATGGAGTTTGCTTAGATCTGGTTCTAAAAAATCCAGGGCTTGCAACAACCTCACACACATAGGTCTGTCCAAGATGTCAGGCGAGCCATTTCACACACATCAGAGGGTTAATGACGTAACTCAGTGGACCAACCATTATTGGGAAATTGCAAGCCTCTCTTATAGCTGCTGACCAAGGACCATCACTGAGGCAAGGCACCCACTCCCAAGTGGGCCCAAAGGCCTGGAAGGCGCCCTCCCTGCTTCATGTGGCAGACTGCAGCTTATCCTTCGCGTTCACCACAGCTGTCTTCTCCTTCCTGGCTAAGGTGGCTCCAGTTGTTTGTTTTTTTGTTTTTTTGTTTTTAAGAGAGAGAGGGACAGTGAGAAAAAGTGAGAGAGAGGGAATCAGTTCTATTTAGTTTTTCATCTTGTTTTCATTGTTCTGACACTTAATTGTGTACATGGTGCTAGAGTTTGAACCCACATCCTTGCACACACCAGGCACTCATGGTAACCGCTGAGCCACCGCTCCAGCCCCACTAAGGTGGCTCTTGCTGTGACATGAAAACAGGTACATGTGCTTTTCCCAGTGTGGCACAGCTGATGGGGTGGGGCCTGGTAGAAGGTAATCAGGTCCTGGCTCCACCCTCAGAACGAACTAATGGTGAGGTAGCTTCTGAGGGCGCAGGATGTCATAAAAAGAACAAGCCTGGCCCTGGAACCCTCTGGCTCCCTGTCTCATGTGATCCCTTCTGCATGTGCTCCCGACCACTGTGATGCTGTCTGTCATAATATCCAGAGCCAAACAGCTCCCTCATCTTGGACTTTCGGCCTCTAAATCCAGGAGTTAAATAAACTTCTCTTCTTTACAAAGTTCCCAGCCTCAGGCATTTTGTTAAAGTAACAGAAAATGGATGGACAATCCCCCAACCTTATATACCGCCTAATGTTGAACGTCTAGGCACAGTGTAGACTTTCTGTTCCCTCAGTAGATTTTTCACTTGCTGAAATGGCATGCCCTCCTGCTCCCAGGGCCTTCATTACTCCCTGCCCTCCCTCGGGACTCATTCCACTCTCGTCTCCCATGGATATGAGACACCACTGACCTTTCTCCAGCAGCGATTCTTGCCCCCTCCCACAAGGGAGCCACCACCCTAAGACTCACCTTTCCTTACTGGAGAAGTCGACTCCCAGCAAGATGTTCTCCTCGGTGTCCTGGCGCCCACTGCTATACACCACCACCATGTAGCGGACGCGGTCCGTCCAGGCGCTCTCCAGGCGCACAGCCTGCATGGGGCAGGATCACCCTCACTGGCCGGTCCTCCAGGAGTGCCTCCTCCCTTTGCCAGCCCAAGACCAAGAGCTTGAGCTCTCTATCTTTCACTCCATGAGGCAGGAAGGATGACACTCTTAAGAGGAGCCAGTTCCCACTTAAATCTCTAGTACCAGGGACAGTGCCTGTCTCACAGGTGACACCAGAGGAAGATTCACACTTGGCAGAGAACACCTCTGCAGACCTGCTGGCCCCTCTGGGGCTTGTTATTTTTTTGTGTGTGGTGCTGGGAACTGAACTTAGCGCCTCACACCTCTGCTGCTGAGCGGCTCCAGCCATGCCTCCTGGCTGTGGTTTTCTAAGCAATGTGGGACAATACACATTATGTACAAGCCTTTCCCTGTTTATCAATGGCTCCCCACCAAGTCTCACAACTAAAACTTCTTACCAGCTTGATCCTGTCTTCACAGCGCAGAAGGTTGATCATGACTTGCAGGTGCTGGGGCAGGTCACCTGTCAGGCCAATGAAGAGTTTTAGAAGGTCACCAACTTGCTTTGTAGGAATAAACCTCATAAGGCTGATTTGGAGGGCCTGGAAGATTTAGGAGTTAAAATTTCTCTACCTACACCACAGAAGAAGCATCACAAGAGCTCAGGGTGTGGCTCAGTGGTAGAGCACTTGCTTAATATGCATAAAGGCCCTGAGTTTGGTCCCCAACACCAGAGCGAGGATGGGAAGGAACCATTTATGTATTATGTATGTGTGTGCTTGTTTATTTATGGTACTGGGGACTGAATCCAGAGGTGCCTCACCACTGAGCCACATCCCCAGCCCTCTTTGATTTTCTATTTTGAGACAGGGTCTCAAGTTGCTTAGGCTGGCCTTGAACTTGTGATTTTTCTGTCTCAGCCTCTTGAGTCACTGGCAGTACAGGTGTGTATCACCACACTTAGCTAAAAATCAACTATTATAAAGACTACTCTGAGAATCCCAGGAGGATCAATACTGCTTACACACTCAAGCACTCAAAAAAAAGTCACATTTGTTCTTCTTGCAAAAGCATCTTTTTCACTTAAAGGCAGAATGACAGATGATGTCTAAATTGCACTTCCTGTCTCAATGAGGAGTCAGGTCATCATAAACCTGCACCTCTAGTTAGGAGGGTGTATCTCAAGTTAAGAGTTCTTGGGTCTGGGTGCTCAGTGGTTATGGTGCTTGCTTGGCATATGCAAATACGCGAATTCAAACCCCAGCACCACGTATACAACGAGGTCTCGGAGCAATGACAGCCACATGAAAAACTGAATAAAATTAATTCTTTCTTTCTCTGTCTCTCTGTCCTCTCAAAAAAAAAAAAAAAGAGTTCTTTCCACAAAAAAGAACATTTTTTAAAGAAATATTTGCCCTTTTATCTGTTCCCTTTAGTTCTAGGATTCCACAGTGTAAAACACCTTGCATTGGCACTGCTTTTTGTAAGGAATGACTTGGAGATAATGGGTCACATCAAAGGACACTGAGCTCCCCAGCCCCTTCTTCCACTGAGGCGGCACCCCACCTCTCATGCCTCCCATGCCAAGATGCCACACAGCCACTACCAGCTGGTTCACCCACCCCAAGTCATAGAACTGCTTTGATGAAAGCAAAACCTAGGCCTGCTTGCCTGATAAACACTTAAATGAAAGGGGCATTTTCCACACAGATAGACTCCTCTCAGTGGGACTGCTTACTGGGATGTGGAACTAACTGCTGGCGGACAGAAATCCAAATCCCAGCCTGACGTACACACACAAAGAAGTGCCAGACTGTAAGCCCAAGTCGAGGCTCCGTAAAGGGCGTCAGAATGACTGGCCTGCCTCACCCAAGTGAATTCCTTCTGCACAGACAGAAGCAACCCTTGATGGTACTCGGCTCTGCAGGGTGATTATGAAGGGACTGCAGTTCATCCTGAGGGCTTGGCAGTAATTCTAGGGAGAAAAGGAACCTATGAAAGTCTGGTCTGGGCTTGTCCCAAAGTCACTTGCTGAGTATTGCCGGACACCAGCAGCCCTTCTGCCCTCCTTAGCTCACTGTCTGTTCCAAACTTCAAGGGGAGAAGAGCCAGCTAGCCCGGGGTCTTCTCCCTGCCCTCGTGTGCAGCTGAGAGATGCATGGGCCAGCTTTACTTGGGAATTTACAAAATGGCTTTGTGCATACTTTCCCAAGATCACACATGGTATGGAAACATCTGATACTCGGGGAGTGAAGCTTGAACATTTGTTTTGTTGTACGTATTATAGTTAAGACGTAACAATGGCAAAACAATTTAGGAATGATGATTCTGTGTAGTTTAAATGTACTAGAAGTCATTGTGGTAATTAAAACTACACATACATGCATACATATGTATATGTGTGTATGAGTAGCTGTAATTCTATTATACATACAAACATATAGGGTCTCACTAAGTTGCTGAGGGGGAGCTCTGAACTTGAAAACTTCCTGCCTCAGCCTCCTGAGTAACTGGGATTACAGGTGTGCCACTGTGCCCAGCTAATTATGTGTATTATATGTGTGTGTGTATGTATATTCCCCTGCTAGAAGGCAGGTGTGCTGCCTGCGTAACTTTTCATTTTCATACTGTCTGAAGTATTTGTAAGGATTAGAATACTGCGGCTCAGAGGTGGACTGTGATAGGCCAGTAGGTTACAGAACTGGTTCAGAAGCCAGGTGTGTCCGGCTCCAAAGCAAATGTTCTTTCCACAAACCACACTGCCTGCTTGTACAGGACAATTATTTTCTTAGCTTAAAACAGTCCTAAATCTTGACAAGTATCACTATGTGAAAACACTGAGTGAACCTTAGCGTTTCCTAAACCTTCCAAGGTACGAAATTCTAACCTTAGATACTCAGATCTAAGATGAAGCTTGATGACGGGAGGTTAAGCAAACAAAATGGTAACAGGCAAAAAGAAATGGGCCCCAACTGCTAGGCGGCCTTGCCTGCTGCTGTCCTGAGAGGTAAAGGCCTTTCTAGTTCACAGACGGTCACTGCGTGCCACCTGTCCTGTCTGAGAAGTGTCGAGAGGCTATATACCTGCTACCAACACCCACTCGAGCACACAGTGCTGTTGTCCCCTTCTCGGTTTCAGAATCAAGTCACCGATTACCACACAGGCGTGTCTTATTAGCTTGCTTTTGGACTTACATGAGTACTCAGTGTTTTGCTTTTTCTTTTTTTGTACGAGGAATTGAACCCAGGGGTGCTTAATCACTAGCCACAGCCTCAACCCTTTTTACTTTTTATTTTGAGCCAGGGTCTCACTTAAGTTGCTCAGGGCCTCACTAAATTGCTGAGGCTGGTCTCAAACTTGCAATCCTATCTCAGCCTTGTGAGTTGCTGGGATTATAGGCGTGCAATACCAGTTTTGATCCCTGTTCTGTTACTTTTATCCATTTCTAAAAGCAAAACTGGCCATTACAGAATAAAGACATCTCACCACAGCGACCACTCAGCAAGCCAGAGGCTTTCTAGTAGTGGAACTGGGCATTAAACAAAGAGATGCTCTATCACGGAGCCACATCTCCAGCCTTTTTTATATTTTGAGACAGGGTCTCACTAAGTTGCCCAGGTTGGCCTTTAGCCTATAATTCTTGCCTCAGCACCCAAAGGCTCTTAAATTCCCCAAGTAAGAATCTTTCAGATGCTCAGAGAAATGAGAGCACTCCCCAGACTAGCTATATAGCACCTCAGGCGCCTATGTTCAAAGGGCTGTCTGGCTACAATGCATTCTGGTGCACTGGCTTAAGAGTCACATAGTAACTTATTTAAACCTGCAGTTAACTCATCAACAGCACACCTCCCAGCACCTTGCCTCTCACACACACACACGCACGGCTTGAAAGGCTCGCTGGCTCCTAGTGCCATGCAGTCATTATGCCTGCGCTCTGCTATTTCTCTGGCCTTAAGATCCAGCAAATCACTCACCACAGACAGTGGAAGGTCCCTCTGCTGGCATAGAAAAGGAGTCCCGACCCACTTACTCTTTTTCCTTTCTTTTCCTTGCTTCCTTCTTTCTCCCCTGACTCCCCTCCTTCCCTTTCTTTCTTTTTTTGTGGTACCAGGGATTGAACCCAGGGTCACTCAACCACTAAACTGTACCCCCAACCCTTTCTTATTTTGAGACATAGTCTCACTAAGTGGTTGATGCTGGCTGGCCTCAAGCTTGTGGTCCTCCTGAGTCGCTGGAATTACAGGAGTGCACCCCTGCACCCCAGCTAAGTCCCAGCTCGAGAGCATCAGTGCAGAGCCATCACCTGCATGCTTGTGGGGATGCTGAAGACTTCGCTGGCCTTGCGTGCTGTTTCCCTGTTGTAAGAAGAGGGCTGCTCCTTTCACCATGAAAAAGCTCTCACTTAAGCTGGGGAGAAAACCAAAGCACAATTAGATTGAATTCAGAGAAAATGGGCCAAGACATACTTCAAAGCTCCAAAGCAGACAAATGCAGATTGAATGGAAACAGGATGAAACTGCTTTCATAACCCTTAAAAACAGTGCTCTTCTCAAGCGCCACCTTTCCTACAAGCTTGCTTTTGAAGAGTTGTCGTGATACGATAATGCTTCTGCTAAAACATCCAAGTTCCATGTGGGTTTTGCCAGCACCCGGAGCCCCTTCCTGCAGGAAACTGAAAAGGGATCTCACTGCAGTACAATGTTTCCTAAACACAGAGAACAACTTGCTTAGCAGAGTGATCACCTCTGTGAACTTTTCATACTCTTTCTGCTGATCTTTGCTTTTAACTCCCTGTTAACAGCTTCACTGATTCTTGGTGTCTGCCTCCCGTGGGATTCAAGGAAGATTAAACTACACTTTCACCAGTTGTTTGCATTTTAAGAAAAGTGGGGGGGCTGGAGCGGTGGTTCAGTGGTTACAACGCGTGCCTGGCATGCACAAGGACGCGAGTTCGAACCCCAGCACAATGTACACAATGAAGTGTCAGAGCAACGAAAGCCACATGAAAAACTAAATAAAATTGATTCTCTCTCACTGTCCCTCTCTCTTTAAAAGAAAAAACATTTTCATTTTCACTATCAAAAATACCTTCAGCTTGTGCAAAATTTAAGACATAAAAAAGAAAACCCCAGCTATTAGTTGCTATCAATTATTCAAAAATACCATAAACTCTGAAAATTACCCATTAAATATACCCATAAATAATAATAGTGACATAATAATTATGTTATGATGATGATGATGGAGATCAGGGTCTTGCACATGTCAGGCAAGCACTATACCACTGAACTACAGCCCCAGGCTCCCAAATTATTCACGGTGGTTTTGGATGGGTTGAGCCACCTATGATTGTCTTTATTCTACTTAGTATTTTTCAAACTGAACACACTTTAACGTTTCCCCCGAGTAATTAGGGATTGAACACAGGGGTACCCTACCCTCAGCTACATCCCTAGCTCTTTTAATTTTATTTAAAAAGAAAATTTGTTTTCAGTACTGGGAATTGAACCCAAGGCCTCGAACATTCTAGGCAAGTGCTATAGTGCTGAGTCACACCCAAAGACCTTTTAAAATTTTATTTTGAGGGCTGGAGCGGTGGCTCGGCGGTTTCGGCGCTTGCCTGGCAAGCACAAGGACCCGGGTTCAAACCCCAGCACCACGTACACAACTAAGTGTTGGAGCAACTGAGGCCATGTGAAAAACTAAATAAAGTTGTTTCTCTCTTTCTCTGTCTCTCTCGCTGTCCCTCTCTCTTAAAAAAAAAAAAAAAAAAAAAAAA
>PVKS010014787.1:0-32586 GCA_004027875.1 Aplodontia rufa
ACTACATTCTGGAATGGACCAGAATCCTTATTTCTCACATTTCCCAAGAGCTCATGTGTGAGACAATGCAAGAACATTCAGAAGTGAATGATTCAGTTATGAGAGCCTTAACCAATCAGCAGATTAATCCCCTGATAAGGATCGAGTGGGTGTGAGTGCAGGCTGGTGGAGTGTGGCTTAAGGTGGGTCATTGGGCGCATGCCCTAGCAGCATATATTGGGTAAGCACTCTTCTGCCATCATGCCTGCCTCACCCTGAGTCCCCAGGAAGAAACTATTAGCCAGAAAATAAACTTTTCCTCCTCTAATTGTCCTTGTCACGTCTTTCGGTCACAGCAGCAAGAAAGCTGACTAAAGCAGGCAGTTTCTCCCCACCACACCCCAGCCAGCTCCAGTGGAGGGTCCACCCTGCAGCCAGGGGACACCTTGATCTGCTGAATAAAAGTGCTGTCACTCACAGAACTTCTAGCCAGGACCCCAGACCTAGGACAGGACTTGGCACCAGGTTTCTGTGAGCAAGAGCCCAGCCCAAGGATGCTGTTGAGAGAAGCACACATCCAAAAGGAATGACCGATTCCTCAGGTGCTATGGGGGCTGGGCCTGGGGAGGGGAAGGCCAGCTCTGAATGGCGTCCACCCCAATCTGAGGCTGGGACCACCAGGACACATGGCCGTGGGGACGCTACCCACAGAACAGATGACACACAGCTCAATGAAGACTCGTGGCGAAAGATCCTCAAGAAAACCAGAGTCCAGGCAGAGCAGAGGAGTGCTTCCTCCCGGGCACCCAGAGCATCGCACTCACCAGTGAATCCTGCGTCCTCAGAGGTGGGTGCAGCATCTCTGTGTCCCCAACTTGTGTGGCTGCAGAGCTCTACCTCTAAGAAGCTTCTGACCCAGAAATCTCAAAACTGCAGCCCTCAGAAGTGTTGTCATTTAATTATATGCCACATATTTACAAATTGAGTTCATGAAAAATAAACCTAGATTGCCAAGTCTCTTTAAGAGAAGATAGGAGGATCTGAGTTCCATAGTGCTACATGGCAGCTGCTCCCTTAGGTGTGGCATGAACACGCAGTACTCCCTAACATCCCTCCAGCTAACGGGGGGCCACTGCCTTCCCCTTGCCACCGTGCTCATCCTGGTGTCTTTACTCGTGACAAATAATTCCCTGCGGCCATGCCCCAGCGGGAGGGGGCCATGAACGGCTAAGGGAACCCTGTTTTTCTTTGATCTGGCCTTTTCCTACCGGCGGCTGCGTCACCTCCTGGCCCACACTGGTCTTAGTCTGCTCTAGCAGGGTCGGGTTCCATGGGACACACTTTAGGAAGGATACATTGCTGGGTGTTATAACTCTGGGGACACATAATGTGACCCCCACATTTTAGCATACCCCTGCTGATCCTGGGGTCTCCACCTGGCATGCCACCTGTTAGGAACCCGATTGTGTCCCCACAAGATTCTCTGCTGAAGTCCTCCGAAGACTGTGTGTGGGAATGTGGCCTTTGAAAAGCTGGTAGAGGACACGCTATGGTTGCAGGGTACATCCCTGATACGGAGGAGCAGTGTCCTCCTAAGCAGAGGGAGGGACTACAGCTGTGTCCCTGCTCGGGAGAAGCCTATGAGGTGCAGTGGAACAGTGGCCATCTCCAGGCCAGGGAGAAACCAGCCCTGCTGACTTCTGGGTTTGGACCCTCAACCTCCAGATCCAGTTGGTGGCATTCTGTCCTGGAGGCCTTAGGAAGCTGAAACCACCCTTCCTCAGGGGCAGACAGACACTGTGTCACGAAGAGACCCATGGTCTATCCCAGGGCTTTGGGGTAAGTAACCTGTGCCTCTTCATACTTCACCCCTTATTCCTGGAAGTTGTTCTGGGATTCTCTGCTCCACTGCAGCCTCTAGTCCCCAGGTGGAGCTCAGGTGGTGAGAGACACTGCCACACTGTGAGGACCTCTGAAAGATGCAAGTACAGGAGATCTGAGGAGCAGTCTCCCATGCTCTTGCCTCGTGAGGCCATATTGCACAGGGGCTGCATTCTCCTCCTCGAGGCTGCTGTCTTGCTGCAGGGCAGGACTGGGCTTCTGTCACCCCCTTTCCTTGCTCTTGCCCCTGTTCCCAGGATGCCTCAGGGACCAGTTCAACACTTGCACAAAAGCAGTGGTACAGGCCACGCCCTCCTTCTTCACCGCTTTCCTGCCCAGAACAGAATCTGATACACAGCAGTGCTCTGTGTGCATGTGTGTGTGCGTGTGTGTGAATGTGTGTGCATGTATGTGCAAGTGTATGTGCGTGCATATGTATGTGCACATGCGTGTGCATGTGTATGCAAGTGCATGTGTGTGCATATATGTGTGTGCATATATGTGCAAGTGCCTGTGTGTGCATATGTGTGTGTGTGTGTGTGTTCAATAACATTTGCTCATCCAACCAGAACTATTGACTCTGAAAGAGACTGAGAGTTACCTGTAAGGTACCCCTAGAATCCAGGTCCACCACACTGGCTGGGTTTAATTTGGCCAAGTTCCTGGGTCCTGGGAGCCCTGGCCTTCTCATCCAGGAAAGGAGCATCATACCGAGTGCAGGGCCAGGCGATGGGCAAAGTCCTACACACAGCGCTTAGCATGAGGTGAGGACACACGTGGTCTCCCCTCCTTGCACTGGGCTGGTCCCAGAGGTGTGAACACAGGCTGTGTGGTTACAGAGAGCATTTGCTTAGCAGATATTTGAGGGAGTCTGCTGTTTTTCCGGCATGAATTCAGGCATGACCGATGGCCAGCCTTGAGCTCACACACCCAGGAAGACAGCCGAGAAGGATGGACAGAGTGGGAACGATTGTTGCAATTACGTTCCCGGCCGCTGAAAATGATCTCTGTTGCTTTTGTTGCCCTTTTGGGGTCCTCACACCCATTTCCTTGGGCAGCCACACCTCTCTTACCCTCACCCAAGGAAGTCTGGGCAGGGCTGACCATCCGTAGCTGGAGGAGGGGGCTCGAGTCCTCAGTGCAACCCACCCCACTGGCCATGATGAGATGCAGGCTATCTTCCTGCTCTGCATGGAGCCAACCATAAACCTCGCAGGTTCTCCTTAGGAGAAAGATTCTCTTCTCTTGCTGGAGTTGAATCAGAGAAGATGTAAACTCAGAGGATGGACCCTGGGCCACCACAAGAGGAAGCCTAAGTGGGGAGAACATGTCTGTCACTATGCTATTGGAGCCAGAAGTTGGAATAAGAATTCTGTTGCTACCGCTTAAGTGCTGGATCCAGCCATACCTGAGCCCCAGAGCCCCGTGAGCTTTGCAGGGTCTTGAGCCAACTGCTTTGAAATTAAATCTGTGTGATACAGTATTCTATTACCTGCACACTGAAACCACCCTGGATAATGAGGGCAATTTTAAATTGTCTTCATTTCAGGGTAGGATACCAAGCAAAGAATGTTGGAATGGTGGTTTATAAATCCTTAGTCACACAAAATAGCTACCATTTTTAAACACCTACTATGAGATAGGAACCAGGCCAGGACCCTGTTACTTCTTCAAACAGCTCTTACATAAAAATTTGGGGATAGCCAATCATCTCTCAAATTCTCTATTTTTTAAGCAAGATAAACAAAACACCCAAATTTCCAATACACTACTCTTTCTCTTGGTCTTTTAAAATGAATTTTGCGTCTTGGTTACCATTCTTTGTGTCAGAGGGAAGAAAAACACTCGTAGGAGAGAAACCTCCACATAAATCAATCTTTATTCCATTTCAAAGCCTGCAAGATTTTCCAGATATTCCAAAGGCCTCCTTTCTTGAATGAAACACTGCATTTATTTAATAAAGCAGGTAGGATTTACTATCGGGCACGGGTGAGCACTTTTTATTTTTCTCAAGACAGATGACACACTGAAGGCTTTTTCTCCCTCCACTCTGCTCTTTATCCTTCTCTTGCTACAACCGCACAACTTTACACATCACAATTGAATTACCAATCTGAGCCAAAGAAAGATTGTCCCTATGGGAAGGCCATGCAGGTCACAGCCTTAATCTTCTTTCAAAGAAAGCTTTAAAGAATTAGAAATAAATGTTATCAACTGTGGCTTTAAATGGTGCTGACTCATCACTTTGGGGAGCTCTAACACCCCACCCTAGCGTGGCTGTGCACATGCATGTGCATAGGTACACGTGTGCGCACACACTCCATGCTCTCCCAGCCGAACTTGCTGGAAGCAGGAGGTGGAAACAGGGTTCTGTGGAAACTGCACTCTGTGAGTGTCTGGATGAGCTCCACCAGAGGAAGACAAAGACGGAACACTAGATTTCTGTCCCTTGGCTTGAAACAAGTTAAGGAGCCATCAACGCTGTAAGTAGAGGCAGCCCGTGGAGGGGAGAAAGCAGCTGGAAGAGGAAGAAAAGTGGTTTGTTTTCATTTGCTGCCAGCAGGACAGGAGGTGAGGGTTTCTCTCTTGACATCTTCACCCGTAAGTCGGGCAGCACGCCAGTTTGCTGTTTGGCTGAAAAACTCCAATTAAAAATGCATGACTTCAGTCTACCAGGGAGGAGGGGCCAAAAGTCAGTGCGGAGCTGTGCAAACGCTGGAGGCAGCGGGAGAGAGGATCCCAGAGCTCACTTCTGCCTGCTGCAAACCACACGCACCAGCCAGTCCTGGGCAGAGTGGAGAAGATCTAGACACACCCAGACTCACCAACATGCACATGTCTAGACACACCCAGCCTCACCAATGCACACATCTAGACACACCCAGACTCACCAACATGCACATGTCTAGACACACCCAGCCTCACCAATGTGTACATCTAGTCACACCCAGCCTCACTAATGCACACAGCATCACATGTCACATCCAGTCTCACCAATGCACACATCTAGACACACCCAGCCTCACCAATGCACACAGCATCACATGTCACATCCAGTCTCACCAATGCACACAGCTAGGCACACCCAGCCTCACCATTGTGCATGTCTAGGCACACCCAGCCTCACCAATGCACACGATTAGGCATGTCCAGCCTCACCAACATGCACAGGCGCGCGCGCAAACACACACACACACACACACACACACTCACAGTGTCCTGACGCTGTCATCCCCAGCAGCACTCTTCTCCCAGGTCATGGCTGCTCAGCAGGCGGGTTCACCTCCTCTGACCCCTCTACCTGTGCTACCTCTGGGCAGTCTTGCTCATCAATATCCTCAGCACTAGGGGGACAGGGGATGCTGGTCTCTCTGTTGGATGGAAGGGTGTGTGAATAACGGGCGAGGGGCCCACTTCCCACCATCTCCCTCCTGTGGATGTCTGCCACTGCCCGCCTTCTCCTTCCCACCTCTCAGCGGCACTCGTGATCACTGATCTCATGGGGGGACACTGTGAGGTGGACCCTCCCCAACCCTCTTCAAACATTTGTTCCCCACCTGCAACAGGGCTCGCTCCTCTCCATGCTGCGCACTGAGAAGCCGGCTCTGCGCCCAAATCTCACGGCAGCTTTCCTCTGAGTGGAAGAACGTGCACGTTCTGACCCAAGGCTATGTGTGGACCGTCCCCTCAGCTGTGACATCATCAATACCCATCTTCCATGCTTGCAGAGTTCTGTCCCTGAGTGAGGTTCTGCTAAGTGCATTTCACCAGTTTTGGTCGCCAGTTTTAAAGTTGGCACTCAGCACCCCCAAAGCCTCAGGATATCCCTGAGAACCTTTGTGGACTCAAAGCCTTAGAATTGGTTAACCCTGGGAGCCAGATGCTTTATGCCAATTGCCATTGTCCTTGAATCCTCTAGAATGTTCCGTGGATGGTTTGCCTAGGCTGTAGAAATTTTTAAAGTGTCTGCAGGTATTAATTTATTTTATACCTGTCAGGCTCCCCCCTTGCTAGCGTCCTCTTATGTAACTTCCTCCTTCCATTCCAGGCTAATTTGACCCTAATGAAGGGAACATGACAAAAGCCACCAGACGACACTTCTGAGATCAGGTGGCAAAGGTGAAGCTCTGCCTTGCTGGACCCACTGTTGCCATTATGGTGGGCACAGCTTCCAGGTGACAGAACTGAGCCCACCCTCCTCACCTGCCAGCGAAGAGCGGAGGCTTCTGGTCCAAATCTGTCAAGGAAATGAATCCCATCAACATGCTGGGCTTAGAAGTGGGCTCCTCCTCACCAAGGCCTCGGGAGAACCCTGGCCATGGCCAGCACCTGGACTAGGGCATAGTGAGCGACCTGGAGCCAGAGGCACCGTGATAATCACACCCCGGTTACTGATTCCGAGAAGCCATCAGGTCAAAAGTGGGTGTGGATTCAAATTGCCCCAAGGGGATGGGTAGCTAAACGCTTGGAAATTAAATCGTCCCCAAGTGTCCGTCCCTGCTGCATCTCGTTCTCAAGCAGCCTCGAGGAGCTGGACTTGAGCCTTAAGGATGATTCGATCACTTAGCCCCCCTGCTCGTCTCACCACGGATCTGAGCAACAGACTCAGGGAAGCCAAATTCTGCAGAATGAGTGATTGCTCACAGCCCACTAAGCCAATTCCCTCTCATCAAAATTCTAAGAGACTCCCAACATCCAGGACCAATGGTCTCTGAGTTACCTTGCAGTGGAGGCTTCAGGGACACCTCAGTCCTCCAGATCGTATTGAAGCCGCTTCTTTCCTAAGGTGCTGTGGCCATTGTGGAAGGCCACCCTCCTTCTGCCAGAGTGACCCGCCGGGGATCATTCCACCTCCTGCTGGTCAGTGAACCCTTCGTGTCCAAGTAGTCCACAGGGTAAGGGTTTTGAGCAGCCATGATCTGGGCAAAGATCAACTTCGCAAATTTACCAGTCGCTACACTGACTGGCTCCTGCCCATGTGATCAGAGCTTGCCCCTGGATATTTCAGTTCCCAACCTTAGCAGGGGAGTTCCCTCTGAACCCTTTTTTTTTTTTAAGAGAGGGAGACAAAGAGAGAGAGAGAGAGAATCGGGTTTTTTTAATTTATTTTTTCATCTGGTTTTGTTTTTCCGACAGTTATGTAAGTGGTGCTGGGGTTGGAACCCAGGTCCTTGTGCATGCCAGGTAAGTGCTCTAACAGCTGAGCAATGCTCCAGCCCCCCACCTGAACTCTTTCAATAACACAGTCCTGAACCCAGAAATGCCCCACCCAGACTGTCCACTGCCTTGGGGAAGCACTTGCCTCCAGCGGCGGGGAGGTGAGCATCAGACTCGCTCTGCCCGGCAACCTGCACTCTGGCACGGCAGATGAGCAAGAAGGGGTAAGTTTTGGAAGCCTGGCCATTGGGCCCACACACAGGATGCTCTGATGGACCGTATTTGTTCTAGAGTACTCTGGGCTCAGCTTGGCTTTCCTTCTGCCCAGCCCTGCTTCCTCTGCCTTCCTTTCCAGTCCATGCCCCCACATGTGTCTCAGCAGCTACTTCCTGAGAACCCAAGCTGAGCCTCACTGCTGCAGAGGCCCTATTTAAAACATGATTCCTTAGGACAGCATGTGAAATGCACAGCCACGTTAGTTTCCATCTCTGTTCCCCCAGATATGGCTCTGCTCTACTTCGCCTCCTCCTCAAGGCTGTGACTCATCTCCACCACATCAGGAAACATCTCTTTTAATTTCTTGTTCAGGTGTGGTTCCAGAATCAGCAACATCAGTGTCAGCTGGTGCATCTCTTAGGGAGCGTTGAATTTCACTCCTGCTTCGGAATGGCCAGGTCTGAATCCACACTTGAACTTGATAAGATTGAACTTGATAAGCACTGTTCTACTGATGGGCAGCTACCTGCAACCCCCCAGGCTTGGCTTGGCTCATGGGAAGGGTATAGACCCAGTCCTGCTGGCTAGGTTTACTTTATATGTGGAGTGAGATGAGAAGCAAATTTTGGGGTTCATTGGTTGGGATCATATCCTATTGGTTAAGATATAAGAATATCTCATTTTTGAGAAAAGGCATGAAATGCAAAGAAAGAAAACCGGCCCTGGCCAGCTGGTCACCCGAGCTGCCCCGGAGCAGGTTCTGACTGCACCACCCTTCCCTGACCTCCAGGAGAGGAGTGCCAGCATCAGACGGGCTTTGCTCACGTCATCTCTTCCCCTGCAGCTTCACCAAATGTCTGGCTCATAAATAGGTGAAAAGCGAAAGAAGCATGAGAAGATGAGACTCCAGTCCAGGGAGTTCGTCAGACAAGTCAGCAGCGTGAGATGTGGCCATTTGGCCTCTGAGCCAAATCGTGTGAATGGTGATTTGGGCGTTTATCACTTTGACACAGCAAGGAGACAGACGGGTGAAGAGCCGTGGGTCAGCCTTCAAAGAGGGATTTTAATGAACTGGCCATGCTTCATCATTTTAATAATCACAGAAATTAGAAAAGGAAATGAGAGGCTCAGCAGGTCGTTCGGGCTGTCTCCTGCCTGGATGGCCCCAGGCTCTGCTATGGGTCCTGTAGGGTTTCTTGGCAATGCATGCCGAAGTGACTTTTGCTCCTGAAGGAAGTCAGGGATCAGTTGGGACGAGCTCCTTTGCTGTCTCCCTTCTCATCTGCAGACCGTTCGTTGTTTTGCGGGCAGAAGTGAAGCTGGTCTGCAGTAAGACGTCGGGTTTGCTCTTCTGGAGTCATGCGTCAGGATGGGCGAGGTCATGCTGGGCTGCAGCCACTAAACCCAAAGCTCAGTGCGGAACACAGCTGTGTGCCCGGCGGAAGTCGGCGGGGGATATCCTTATCATCGCTCAGGTGCCACACAGATGAAGATATTTCATTCTGTTCCTCCATGGTCACCAGCGAGGAAAGATGTCTCCTAGAAGTGGCACACACCACTTCTGCTGTCACTGTATGGGCCATGTGCTTATCACAGAGCCTGTGCACCTGGGAGGGAGAGGACCAGAAATGTGGCAGGCAGCATGATCAGCCCCCACAAGGAAGAAGCCTCCAACAGATGCTAAAGGGTCAGCCTCCTCTCAAATGACCCCTGCTGGTAAGAACAGACACCGTGAGGGTGGGCGGTGGCTTTGGCATACCATGCCTTTACTCAGGGGGTTCTTAATCCCTGTGATGGCTGACTTTATGTGTGAACCTGAGTAGACCACAGACGCCCAGGTGGCTGGTTACGTGTTGGTTCTGGGCGTGTCAGGGTGTTTCTGGAAGAGGTGAGGCTGTGCATGGGTAGACTGAGTGAGGCAGATGGCGCCCCCTGCAGGCGGGCAGTACCCAAATCCTCCAGGGCCTCAGAGGTGGAGCAAGGTGGAACGCACTCTCTGCCTACTGAGCTGGAGCATAGAGCCTCTGTCCTGCTGTTCAGCTTCCCAGGCCTTCAGGCAGACTAAAATTTAGTCATTAGCATCTAGCTCCTAGGACTTCCGACTACACCACCAATTGCCCAGTCTGCAGTGGACACAGCAGATCACAGGCCTTTTGAGTTTATAATCATGTGAGCCAATACCTCACAATAAACCCCTTGATATGCACGTCTCCTCCACATCCTGTTCCTCTGCAGAAGCTTGACCACCTCTCCCCACGACTGTGTGATGAGGCGGTGATGGGAGAGAGGCAACCAGCTGATGATGGAGGCTACGTTCATAAAAGGAAGACAGACAACAGAAAAGCAAGGCGGTAGACACGCAGATATCCACAAGTGTTTGAAGCATATACATGGGGTGTGTGTGTATGTGTGTGTGTGTGTGTGTGTGTCACTGCACTGCGGGTGCCAAGGAGGCTGAGGAATGCAGCCATGTGGGCAGGAAGCCCAGTGGCCAGGAGAGTTCACATGGGGGAGGCAGCCCAATGCCAGTGGTGGTGACTAAGTGGCTGAAGACAGCTGCTACACAGGACAGGGCATGAGGCATGGCCCAGCATGAGGAAAAAAGGAGCCATTCTCTCACAGGACAAGGTGGTAGAAACAAGCGGTTAGATGCAGGATTGATCCCTAGCTAAGCTAAGAACCATAGGAGTCCAGTGTTTTTATTCTTAAGAAAGAGAAAAAAAATGGAAATGAGACCTGTAATGAACTGGAATTGGAGGTTATTGGAAAATTCATGGTTGGACGGATGTGTATGCACATGTGTGTATGAGTGTGTGTGTGTGTGTGCATGTGCGTGTGTGCATACGTATGTGTGTATGTGTGTTTATGAGTGTGTGTATTGTATGTGTGTGTATGTGTGCTTATGAGTATGTGTGTGTATTGTATGTGTGTATGTGTGTTTATGAGTATGTGTGTGTGTATGTGTGCTTATGAGTATGTGTGCATTGTGTGTGTGTTTATGAGTATGTGTGTGTGTGTTGTATGTGTGTATGTGTGTTTATGAGCATGTGTGCATTGTGTGTATGTGTGTTTATGAGTATGTGTATATGTGTGTGTGTTGTGTGTTTATGAGTATGTGCATATGTGTGTGTATGTGTGCTTATGAGTACGTGTGTGTGTGTGTATGTGTGTGTGTTACACACACTTATATTCCCTAGATTGCCCTCTGACGTGCTAAGGAGCATCAGTACCAGCTGCAACAAGCACCCCCAGATCCTGAACTTGGCTTCTAAGTACCAATATCCACTGAAACGAACCAGGACCTTGGAGAACGCGCTTCCTGATCTGGGGAAGAAAAAAGTACAAATTGATCCTAGAACATCTTTTTGTGCAAGAAAGTGCTCAAAGAATGATTAAAACATGTTAACATGTTATCATAGATGAAGCCAAACGAAACCGGTTTCTCCCATCAAAATGGGGGCAATTTGAGCACTTAAGCAAATAACAACAGTAATTGATGATAATCCAAGAATAAACTCAGAAAGGAGAAGCACCTGAAGGTGTAAAGAGACAGAAGGACACCAGGTTTGGTGGAAAATGGGACATTTGTGTGATCACAAAGATCCTCCCCAGAAAATGCCTCTAAATTCCGAAGGGGACCAGAGTAACAATAGTGGATAGGCCTGGGAGGCACCACTTCAGTCTAATGATCGAAGGGAACATTATCAGCAGTGGGGACAAATGTCAGCCAGGTGCCACCTGCTCGGACACAAGGCAGCAGCATTCTGTTGTGTCTCTGACAGAGACGCCCACCCTAAATCCATGATGAGCAGATAACCGGCAAACCCAAGGTGAGGGGTGTGGCACAAAAGAAAATCCTGCCAGCAGTCCTCAAGAGTCAAGGTCACAAGGATCAGTTAAAGACCAAGGAAATGAGAGACATGCCCAGAGAACGCAGCACAGAACTTCAACACGGAGCCTTCTGCTGTAAAGAGCACATTGGAACAACTGCTGACAGCTGGCTAGAGCCAAGGGCGAAGGGTAATAATGCATCAACGTTAATTTCCTGACGTCTGTGATTTCAGGATAGCTCTGCTGAGATTCACCTGGTAAGTAAGAAATGCAGGTCAAAGGATTGGGGTTGAGGGAACCTTCCCTCAAAGGGTTAGGGAAAATGAAACATGTCCGGTACCTTAAGTCCAAATTTATGAGTTTTTATTGCCTCAAAATAACAAAAAATTAAATTATACTAAACAACGAGACTATGTTAACAATAAATTAACAGAATATTAAAGTTATAGAGCTGAATAATGTGACTCCAATTTTGTTGTTCAGAAAGGAACGTGCGGGGCTGCAGCTCAGCGGTTTCGGCGCGTGCCTGGCATGCACGAGGACACGGGTTCAAACCCCAGCACCACGCCTGCAGCCAAGTGTCAGAGCAATGAAAGCCACGTGAAAAACCAAATAAAACTGATTCTCTCTTTATTTAAATGAATAAAAGTAAATGTAAAAAGCAGCGCGCACACAAACCCCTACACACAGACGTGTGCCCCAACACACGCGCGTACACACACACATGCAAGCGTCGTGTCAATGGCAGCCATCTCTGGGTGGACAGATGAGGTCTAGAATCACTGTCGCTGCTCCTCTGAGTTGTCCCACATCCACTGCCAGGCACGGTCTTCCTACGGCGGTGAGATGCGGTTGTGAAATCAGTTGCCTGTTCTCAGGGCTTTTGAGTTGTTGCAGAGCTGCGGATCTTCAGCAGCAGCCTTCAAGGTTCTCAGCCTCACGTGGATAGCCAGATGAGGACGGGGCTGCCACAGAGAGCATGCCTCCGTACACCCTGGGGACTGGGTTTCTCTCCTCGCCTGTTGCACAGGTTTCTTGAAAATCCCTCAAGGAGAAGCCTTGCGACACTTAACCCTGCGATCGCAGGCTGCAGTGTGCATTGCCAGCATTAATCACTGCAGCCAGATTGCCCTTCTTGCCTTTCCTAGGAGCAATTTAAGGCTGCTACATATTCTGCAAGAAGTTCAGTGTGTAGGAGACCAGGAGGCTGGGACTCTCCCAGGGCCTCCAGTGGGCCTGTTCTCCAAGGCTGGGGGCTGGGTGCTAACAAGCCTCCTCCCGGTCCCAGCACTCATCAGCAGAGGCTCCTCCCTCCGCCGAGGCAGGCTGGGGAGAAGACACCTTGCCATGAGCTGCTTTTGTGCAAAACCTCAATGGTTCTTACCTAGAACTTGCAACAGATTTGTAAATGAATTTTAACTGAAAAGATGAAGAGTTGAAGTTAAAATCTCCTTTCTCTTGCGCTAGGGATGGAATCCTCTGGGACCTTGCAAGCTGCACCCCCATCCAAAGTCGAATTTTTAGTTAGGACTGAAAGATGCAAATATCTGAAAAGTCTCTACCCCTAGCTCATCCCTGGAGTCTTCTGGAGAAACTGTGAAAAACAGGACACATCTGTGGGCCCAAACCAATGAGTCAGAGACCCTCAGGAACCCAGCAACAGCAGTGAGAACGACCTTCGTGTTTCTTGTCCCCCACGTGGGAGCAGCACCATTTGCAATTTTTAAAGCAAACGTGAATTAAATTGGTAATTCAGAAAACAAGGAGGAAAAAATAAAGCACCATAGAAATTGTTCAAGCAAATGTGACTTCTTAAGTTGAGGATGTGAAGAGTGACCTCCAATTTAGAGACTCATCCATTTGGCTCAAATTTAGAGGCTGCATTAGGAAAACAATAGGCAATGAAAAGATAATCCTTCCCAATTATGATATTAAGAACAATTTTCTTCACATCAGGGTGGCACTTTATGGTTTGCGAAGTCCTGGAATGTATTTTTATTTAAATAATAATTCTCAAGTGGTAGCACAAAACGACTGATATGAGATCCTCCCGGGGTGCTGGGGGTGCAGGCGTCCTCGTTCCCACGCAGGCTTATGAAGTCAGAAATCCTGGGAACAGCAAACTACAGGACATCTGCACAGGATCCCAGGGCTTCTTAGGCACAGTAACATCTAAAGACAACTGAAGAGACTCTAACACCTTAAGGGAGACACAGCAGGTCAAGGTCACTGAGGAGTAGACTTTGGCTCCTGGCAGCCTTGTGAGAGCCTGCGGAGCCACAGGGCAGCACAGCTCCTCCTGAGCACCCAGGGAGAGGGTCCTGGAAACTCCCCCTCACTATCCCTGCAGCTTCCTCCCACTTACAGAAGATCAGGCACCTGCCTGGGGAGATGGCAGCAGGCAGCTGTTCTCTCTGACCCAACAAGAGTCAGCTTCTTTCAGAAGCCACACTCCCTGGGACTGGGAGGGAAGTCCTCTCAGCTGCCTCGCCACGTCTTCAGAGAGGTGGGCTCTGCAAGGTGACCAAGCCCTCGTTATTTGGGTTCAGTGTTCAGATGCCAGCGGCAGGAAGAGACGGGTGCACGCAGTCAGGTCAGCAGCAAGCCTGGCTTAGAGTTGGGCAGGGAAGCCAGACAATGGGTGCACAAGTATGTGACCAATGCCAGGACCACGGGCACCCCTGCACCTGCTCCCTGCACTGGCAGCACCCTCAGCTGCCAAGCTGGGGAGAACGCCTTGATGAGGTGAGCACACTCCTCCTCCCAGGATGCCTTGCCAGCAGAGCTCCACTCTCTAAGGAATTGTTTTCCTGGCAAAACTACATTCATGGGACCAAGCTTAACCGGCCAGGCTTTCAAACCGGGTGCTGAGAGAGTTGATTCACCAGGAGAAACTCTTCTTCTAGCCCTCTGGCCCCAGGGGTCACAGGATCTTCCTGTGACCTGGATCCTACCAGAGCGTGCACTCCGCATGTGGGAATGGATGGGTTCTGATCAACAACAGACTCCGTGGACACAACCACAGACACTCTCCAGACATGGGGCTCAGTGGACAGAATTAGGCCTCTCCCTTCCGCTGGGCCACCACAAACCCCAGGGCACCTTTGTGCAAGTTAGGCAAGGGAGCTCCTTGCTGAGGAAGATGGCCGTGAGAAGTCCACTTGATTGGGATTGAACAATCTTCTGGTGGGAAACAGGGGTGACAAATATGCAAACTGTCTGATGTCAGGCTGGAATGGTGGCTTAGCGGTGGTGGTGATGGCCTGGCATGCGTGAGGACCCAGGTTCAAATCCCAGCACTAGGTACATACCTAAGTGTCAGAGAAACAAAGGCCAGATGAAAAAATAAATAAAATTGATTCTCTCTCTTTATCTCCTTCTCTTCCTCTCTTAATAAAAAAAAGTTCTCTGGTGTCTATGATAGAAACAGCACACCCACGGAATAGTGCAGTGTACAACTCCCACAACTGTGCACACAAGTCCCGAGTCGTTCATCATTTTAACAAAGCTTGACTCTGAAAGAACACTGTGCTACAAGTAGTGTGGAGGTCGCTTGCAGCTGGTGGCTGTTTTAAAACACTTGGATCACTGTGCTCAATAAAGGCTAACATTCTGCTTCGCGTTCGGATTGCAGCGCTTCTGCCCACAAGGCGCAGAGCCCTACGCCAAGAGCCTGGGAAGACACTGGAATGATGCAGGGGCAAACCTGAGGTTTGCAGAGGGTGCGGCGCGGCGCAGGCCCACAGTGCACGTGTGACCCTGCTTCTGTAAAAAGCGGATGCCCCCAAGCTCCAGGGCAGGGCCTTTCCCTTTTCTTCCAGAGAAGCATTGGCCTCTAACGATCAGAAAGCCAGGATCTTGTGACTCCTGCGACTCCTGCTCATGTCACCTCGTCACCGTGCCCACCTCCAGTGGCAAAGGAGGACTTGGCGTTTTATCCTTTAACAAGCAGTGCAACCAAAGAAAGGGCGACCTTGCAGAGCAGGACTTTTCAAGGGCTCTGCTGGACTCCACACTCCCCTGCGTGGGCTCTTATCAAACACTTCTAATCTCACCAGAAGGAGCAAAGGGCACGCTCCAGTGGCCCTGAGACCAGCCCCAGGCTCTTCCGATGTGGCCCTGAAGTACCACGCTGCCCCGGCCCCATTCTGAGGATCCGGGGAGGCAGAGAGAGCAAGCGGGGCCTCCTTCTGAGCTAGGGAGCAGCTGGAGAGAAGGTCCCAGGCTGATTTCCCCCAGACAAGAGCCACAGGGGCAGGAAGGCAGGTGCAGCTCGCGCCCTGCAGGGGATGTTCGGAAGCCGGTGATGAACAGGCGCAGGTCTCCGCGGAGGAAGCAGTGCCCACTGCCAGCGAACGCGGAGGGGACTCGCAGCGCCCAGAATCAGCCTCGCGTCTCTGACCGTCAGCGGGCGGCACCGCAGCTCACCCGCTTCCTTCCGCTCTCTTCGGTCGGTTTGGTCTTCATCCTTGCACACCAGTTTTTGTTTTTGTTTTTGTTTTTTGTGAATTCTTCTCAAGTGAGCATTTGCTCCATTTTTCTTTTTACACTGGGGAAAAAAAACCATGGTGGGTTTTCGCAGTGGTGTTGGAAATGCTGCACTCAAGTAAGAGCCAGGTTATTTTAAAAGGAACACTTGTGACTGTTTGTTTTTAAATAGCTAAGGGAAAGAAACGGGAGAAAATAGACTCGCAATTCACACACACAGGAAAGCACAGAGAATGATCAGCCCCAACTCCGTGAGCAGAGCCATCCAAGTGGGCCCGGGTTCTCGGGATAAGCAGGGTCATCCATGGCCCAGTGGGGACGCTGCCCTGCGGACAGTAAGCGCGGCACTCTCAGGACTGAGCCATGCTTCCCGGGCTGAGTACTAGTGCAGATGCGTTCCCTAGATCTGCTTGGCCAATGGCCCCAGTGCTCTCTCCTGCCCTACCAGCCTACCCAGGAGAGCAGGGCCCTGGCTGGGTGCCACCCCCACACCCCACATTTTAACCTGATGTAATGGCTGGTCCACCAGCTTCCTCCTCCTCCAGCCCCCAAGTGGACCCCTGGCCGCTTCTCACTTCCCCTTCTCCTTTTGGGCTGGAAAGTTATGGGGCAAAACAGCATGAGAAGATTCTACTGGGTGGAGAGGTCGTTTTGAGTCATCTTCCCTCTTCTCAGGAAGATTAGAAAGCGGTAATAGGAAATAGCTACCCGCCCTGCATTCATCTCCCTACATCTCCCTCCTCTATTGATTACACTTTGACAACAAAGCTTAAACATGACAAAATAGGAAAAGAGCAGAGAGGGAGAGAGGGGGCGGGAAGCACTCGGCTCCCACCCCAGACCCTGAGGAGCGTTGTTCCCAGAAAATGCCAGAGCACGGGCCTCAGCGACTTCTCCACAGTCCCAGCTCTCAGGAAGTCAAAATGCAAGTTCTTGAGGCAATAGCATGGGGAAAAGCCCCTCCCAGGCACAGCACAGATAATAATGTGTCCTCTCATTATGAATATCAATGATTGGGCCTAAAAACTACTCAGAAAGTCTTCTGTCCTCAAAGGAACTTCAACCTCACACGCTGGGCACCTGGAAACTGCTGGTGTCATGGACGCTTCTGAGTACAGTCTCTCACATGCACACACACACACACTCACACACTTCTCATACACACATACTCTCTCACATACACACACTTTCTTACACACATGCACACACATACACAGTCTCTCTCTCTCTCTTTCTCTCTCTCTCTCTCTCTCTCTCCCCCCTCGACTGAGCGACATCCTCTGAGGCCAAGCATGGACGTGGATCCAGGTATTGCCAGGGGCCAGGTGCAGAGAGCACTTCACTAGAGAGAGAAGCCAAGTGTAACCAAGTCAGTTCAGCGCAGATTCTGCGGCCACAGGAGCGACCTGAGGGCTTGCTTGCAGCCCCTCTCTGGGGTGACTTACCTTCCCCTGCAGGCCACATCCTTTCTCCAGGCAAAGTCTTCCTGCAGCCCAGCTCTGCACACAGGAAGCTTCCCGGAGCCAAGGGATTGTGCTCACCAGTGAAGGTCTGGGACTGAGGCCACTGCCCACTGAGTTCCCAGCAGATGTGATTCACTCACACTCAGATGTTCCCAGGTCACTAGGAAGGCAGCATCCTGTACCAGCAGCCCAGACTTAGGTTGTGAGAACCACTGGGCCTTTGCCAGATGACAGCTGCCTGAAACCCAGAACCGGCAGGTGATGCACATGATCTTTGGGTTTTCACAGACAGAGCTCTGTGAACTTTGTGGTGCCTGGAAGACCTGAGAAAGCAGACAGTCGTGTTAAAATGCAGATTCTAACTCAGTGGGCCTGGGATGTCTCAACTGCACCTGGGATTTGTAAGGGCCCCCAGGTGGGATGCTGCAGGCTCATAGACCTCCCTGAGGGACAGGCTTTGGATATGGTCCTCTCAATCCAACATGGAGTGCCCTGGTCAGCAGCGATGCCATCACAGGGAGCTAGAAATGCAGAGTGTGGCCCCACCCAGCCCTCCCCCACCCCCAGTCTGCATTTATCAAGACTCCCAAGTGATTCCTGCACGTTAGTTTGCAAAGCTGACACAGAACTTCAGTGCAGTTAGCTCCCCAACTCTGAATGTCAACAGCTGTCACAAGCCTGTGCCCTCTCTGTTCTTAGGTCTACCAGTCTGGGGATCTCGTTGTGCCTGTGGGCCACCACCATCCAGAGGACATGGTAAAGGGGGATCCACTCTACCTGGCACCTCAGTCAGAGGCCAGCGTTAGACCACCACCACCCCCGTGAAGAGTCCAGCTAAGCTTAGCTGTCACTGCCTCACCCAGTCTAAGGAAGGAATGGAGGGAGGGAGGGAAGGAGGGAGGGAGAAAGGGAGGGGGAGGGAGGGAGGAAGGAAGGGAAGGAAGAAAAGGAGGGAGGGAGGGGACAAAGAGGAAAGAAAACAAACAGAAAGAAAAAGATTCTAAAAACTTTAGTTAGATAATGGAAGTCCAACAGGAGCTGGCACCGAGGGGCCCCCAGAAGCAGTCAGGATCCGTGAGATCCTCTGCACAGCTCTCGGTTTCCTTCAGTTTGTTTGCATGTGTTTCTGTCAGTAGGAAACTGCTGGCTAGGGACCATTGCTTGCTTTCGTTGATCAATAGATCAAGGAACAGTCAAAAGAGATAGGAGCTGGCTAGGGAGGGAGGGCACTGGCGTTGACGAATGCAGACAGGGCCACTGCACAAACCAGGTCCATTAGCATTTTTGTGGACCTAGCGATTTCTGAAAACAGTTTTCAGGTCATAGAACACTCAGTGAGCCCTGGCTCGTTTCTGGACATAACCTCTGATGCCTGCACTTTGCTCCTCAACCTGTCCCACTCCAACTCAACATCCTCCCTTCCCCATGACGATCCTTAGGTCCTGGGGGGCCAGCTAGTTGGGGCTTCAGATTTCAGACGTGGTGCTAGGTCCTTGGTGGAGTGCCACTGAGCTCCAGGTACTTCAGGTCTCATTTAACCCTCGTGACTATCTCTTGTTCACACTTAAAATGATTAAAGCTGGGCTGGAGCAGTGGCTCAGTGGATGCACAAGGACGCAAGTTCAAACCCCAGCACCACGTACACGACAAAGTCTTGGAGCAATGAAAGCCGCATGAAAAACTAAATAAAATTGATTCTCTCTTTCTCTCTCCCTCTCTCACTGTCCCTTCTCAAAAAAAGAAAAGAAAAGATGACTAAAGCTCAGAGAGGTGGAAACACCTGCCACAGCCCACAGGTCTGGTAAATAAAGTCAGCAGGACTCCAGGCTGCATCCATCCACAGTCCGCGCCCTCCTGGCTACATCATTCTGACCCTGTTGCTTCTGCCCTCTCCCATCAACCTTATTTTTCTGGCCTGTGTGTTTGGGGGGGCTCTCCCTTCCTAGAACCCAGCTTTGGATCAGTATCTTGTTCTGACCTCATCTCTCCACTTGGAAGCCACCATGACAGGCACCTCCCACGTGTGAGAGCCACAGCCTCAGCGCGTCTATAAATGGACGTCTCTTAAAGGTTTCAAATGGATCTTGTCTTCCAAACTATGCATACTGGATCCAGGAGTTAAGATGGAGCCCTTTGCCAAGGTTCAGAAGATCAAGAGAAATAGGGGAACCTCAAAAGATGCCCATGGGCACATCTATGAAAGACATCTGCACCTTGCTCTATCCTGATAGTCGTCTCCCTCCGTCCATTATCTGCAGGTAATTCAGTACTCTTGAGTCATTCTGCCCAAACAATGGCTACTGGTGGCTGTCCTCCAGCATGCTCTGCCCTGTCCTGAGTTACCGACACAAACCCCAAGTGCGCAGAGCCCTGCTGAAGCCCACATCAGAGCAGCTTCGTTGCCAGAGGACCCCACTCCTGCTTAGGGGAAGCCCCCCCTCCGCTGCCTGTCTGTGTGATACTGGCTGTTTTCAAACTAAAAAGTCAAAAATATTGACTGAAAGCCCCGCTGAGGATGCCTGGCATCAAGGACCCATTGCCAACATCTCCAGATCCTCTGGGGAGGGAGAAGCACCTTCCTGGAGAGGAGTGACTCGGAGGGGACTTGGAGACAGTCACAGTCACAAGGGAAGGAACGCCTGCTCCTGTCTCCCTGTACCAACATCCTCTGTCCCCAGCTGTCCCCATTGCTTTGATTGACTACAGGAGACCTGGATGGTGACAGTTCCTCCTCAAAAAAAGCATGGGCTCTTCTGGTTTTGGGTTTTGAGAGCAGGCAGCACTTTTCCCCAAAGTCTCCCCTTTGAAGACCTCGGTCTCTGAACAGTGAGCGCCCCTGGGATGTTTTAGGGGATCTTTTCCAACCTAACTTCCCCACAGTCCTTCTGAAAGGAGAGCTCACTAAGTTCATCAACTCTCTTGGCAAGCTGGCAACCTTTGGATTTGGACAGATTAAACACAGCAAAGATTTCAAATACCAAATTGGAGGACATTACTTGAAAATTCTAGAAAATTTCCTTAAACTCCAGGAAAAAAAGAAGAATCAAGAGGAAAGAAGAAAGGAAGGAGAGAAGGAAAAGAGGGAGAGAGGGAAGAGAAATGGATCATATAGAACACATATTTTCAAAACTGAAAGGACAAAATTCAACTAACATATAGTAACCTTTATTCTATAACAGTGACATAAATAATTTTATGAATCCATATGGCCTATACAAAAGACAAAATAAATATTGCACTGAATTTTGATGTGGGATATTTGGATTTACAATTAGCTAAACAGATAAATATATACAATTTAAGGAGTTAAGGCAAAACCAGATGAGACTTCAAACACGACAGAAGGTTTGAAAAATAGGTATAATTAAAAACAAGGGCATCCCATCTCCAGTTAATAAAGCCATCACATCTAAGGGAAAATATCCCTTAAGTTTTTAATAAAGTGGTTATTATCAATCATGTTAATTAAAGTTGAGCAATAAACTATAGGATTTCCCACAGAGGAAAGCTGTTTCACCAAGGTTTAAGGTTTGAGTACTCAGAATTCGGGTAAGCAATTTTTTCCTTATCTGATTTATGATTTAGTTTTCCTATTAGAAAATATAATTTGGAAAATATGACTCTTTCACATATATAATTAAAATACAACTATGAAGCATTCTTTTCTCTTTCCTTTTTTTTTTTCTTTTCTTTTTGTTTTTTCTCGTTGAGAAAAGTGAGCTTGTGGCCAAGGTAAGTTTTCAGGCAAGCCGTTCTTTACCTTACAGTGGAGGAAACACAATGCTGTCACTAAGACCAATTCCCAGTTACCTTAAGAAAACAGAGCAGACAAATCCCACAGGAAGAAAAACAAGTGTAACCAGAATACCAACACAGAATACAGCTCTTTGGCAGCGTCACATGAACCACTGACTGAAGCCAGAACTTTAGAGAGTTTTCTAATTCCTAGACCCAGTTGCCAGTCTTTAAAAATAAATAAATAAAATTCTGCATCTGCAACAAATTCAGTAACTCCTGGAATTAAAGTCAGAACAAATCTTGAGATAGTTTTTGACTGTTACATTTAAGCATAGATAGGTATGATCTGCTTTGAGTCCCGATCCAAATATACTCCAAAGCACACACACGAAACAATCAGAAATGTGTTGGTTCAGACAGGTCTAGAATCCTTAGAGAGAATCCATGTTCACCCATGAGAAATCAATAAAAGACACCGATCCAAGGATGAGAAGTGATCTTCCAATAACTCAGGGGTGGGCTGCCCCTCACCTGGCAAACGTCCCGGAGAAGTCAGATTCTATAGGGGGAACACCAGAAAGCCGGAGAAAGTGGAGTACTGCCAGCCTCCGACCAAGTTACCTTTCTCCAGTTTTAGGTACACCTTGTCCTCTTTGTCCAGATACAGCAGGACTCCATTCGTAGCTGCTTCGCGAGTGACGTCTTTATCCCCCGCAAATGCAGATATTACTGGTTTTCCATTTAACATCAAGTTCACCTAGAAGAAAAAAAATCACAGCAGAGCTCTCTTTAAAGTCAAGAGGGGGTGCTGGAGCGGTGGCTCTGTGGTTATGGCACCTGCCTGGCATGCACAAGGACGCAAGTTCAAACCCCAGCACCACGTACACAGCGAAATGTCAGAGAACGAAAGACACAAGAAAAACTAAATAAAATTCTCTCCTTCTCTCTCTCTCTCTCTCCCCCATCCCTCTCTCTGTCTTTAAAACCAATAAGTAAATGAAGTCAAGAGGGGATGAGATGACCCACCTGTCAAATACCTAGCATTCAGGAAACATGTCCCTTCTCTTTCAAATTAGTCCATTGTGGGGTCAGACTGAGCATCTGAGTATCTACTGAGTTGATATTTTTTTAATTTCACCCACAGAAATTTCCTTACATTCCTACACACACACACACACACACACACACACACACAAAGCAATTTCCCACTCCCCAGCAATCCTTTGGTAATGAAGGGGGCTGGGCTCTGCAGGTTTCCCCGAAGCTGAGCCTCTGCCACAACATACACAGCAGGACAAGTCCTTTGAAATAACAGAGTGCACTATGTTAGAATGAGTGTGTGTTTTCTTCTTCTGTTTTCCTTCATAAGAAATGTGGACGTGGACTGAAAAGAATCACCACTACCACTAGAGATCTTAATGATAGAAAAATAGCAAAGGAATGAATTCAAAATTTATTAACTTTTTTCCATATTATGATTTTGTGTTAAGCATTACATAAATTTCTAAATATTGGAACTTGGAAAAACTTGTTCCATGAAAGTAAATTTTCTTACTAGGTAGTCACTCCTTTTAGGTTAAAAGTAATATTGAATGAATTAAATCTGAGATTCGTCAATTTATCTACTCATTAGGCATGATAGGTAAAATTGGTAGATAAATGTATAATTCATCAATCTCTTGGCCATATACATAAAATAAATATTGAGCATAAGATAAAAAGTTACCCTAGAGTACCACTGAAATACACTGTTGATATTTATTATTAGCATATTTGAATATTATAGGAAATAGCTGCTTGGCTGCTTTTGAGAGGTCAAGAGGTCAAGCCCATTAGCTTAGAACAACACAAGGCATGCTGTCAGACATGCATCTGCAATTAGTAAGAATTCACTAGCAACAACAAATAGTGGGTAATATGAACCAGAAGCACAATTCTTCCTCGGATACTGAACAACGTTTATTTCTTCATAGGTTTATTTTGATAAGTAACTATCTTGTAATCTCTAAAATGATGGCAAATTTGTTTTGTTTACTTAACATGATCTTGGAAAGCTCTTCTAGTTTTATAAGTTTTTTCCTTATAATTTCAAATAATTCTTACTTCCATCAGATTAAATAAAGATCTTAGAAAGAGACTTGCACCACTGAATTTTTACCAAACCATGTTTTTTAAATGCTTGGATATTAGTAAGGTAATAACTTTGCTTTTCTACATCTTTTCATTATATGCCTTAATGGTCATTATAAATAAAGAATAAAATTGGGAATTAACTGCTTAAAAGTAAACTGTAAATATGGATGTTTATTTTTACAATGAAAACAATTTTTGAATAATTACTTTAAAGACTTAACCCACTGAAGATAAACACAGTTATTCAGGGATAGAGAGAGAATGGGTCAAAACACATACCTGGATTGTTTGGCTCTGGTAGACTTTAATTACGTGAAAACTGAAACTGTAAATTCCTTTCCTTGGTGCTACAAAGACAGACTCCAGTGTGAAAAAATTACCCACATTTACTAGGATCTACAAATAAAAATAATAAATAACAACAAATTATTGTAATGCTATCTTCTATAAGGAAAATACATTTCCTTTCCTCCCTTCCTTCTTTCTTTTCTATTTTTCTTCCTTCTCTCCCTTTTTTCCTTCCTTCCTTCCTTCCTTCCTTCCTCCTTTCTCAACAACTAGCTTCAGTAACTGCAGAGCATAAAACATCTTTCCTCTTAAGTGACTTGGACCATGGAACTTGTGCATTGGAAGGCTCCTCTGTCTTTTAAAAGGTAAAGAAAAAAATAAAGCAAATGCTTTGAATTCATGCCTCAGTTTGCAGTAAGGCTCAATAGCTCTGGGAACATCTGGGTAACATGTGGGGGCTCAAAATACTGGCTTTACTTTGAGAGTCGGATAAAAGGCATCTGCCCTGGATTTACACTCCCACCATCCACGAGTCTGCTATATCCACAAGTGACGTTGCCAAGCCAGCCAATCGACATCCATGGGCTCTCTGCAGTCGTCCTTGGACACATCGCACAGAGGCATGGGCACTCCCTCCACCGTGTGACATAATCCATGACACTGAACAGTTGGTGCACAAAGTGATATGAATGCCTGGCCCTTGTCTGTGCCTCCACCAGAGCTCTCCCAAATCCATGGCCTTTTTTTTTTTTTCATTTCTGTGCCATCTAAGCCTTAAAGATAATATTTTGACAATGAGTCAGCCCTTGTTGGCTGCCAAAGAGTAGAGAGTGAATGAGGCACAGTGAAATAGGTGGTCTTTTCATGCTCCTCTCAGTGTCAAGCATTATCCTCCTATCAATCTCCTGCTCTTTGTTTACAGTCCCAGGGTCAAAAACGAAGTGAAGCAAGGCACTGTTTCAGAGAGGGCAGCAATGTGCTTTGTATTCCAAGATGCTCAGCATAGATCCCCTGGTAAGAAAACCAACTCCAAATTTCAGTAAGCAACCTCTTAAGCTAAATTTGCAATGTCAAATAGGTCAGTCCCTATCTAAGAGAAAGAGAGAGAGTGAAGGGGGGGGTAGTAAAATAACAATGGTTTCTTTTGTGTTTCTCCAAGAAATAAATTTATAAGTGGCATTCAAAAACTCAGACACCCAGAAATGTATCTTTACGATACATTTCCTGTATATCAGTGGCAATCTGCTATGATCTCTTTTAAACATTGCCTTCTTGTCAAAATTAATACATTTTCATGCCTCTTGCACAGTTCCCTAAAAATTCACTACTGCCTCTGAGCTACATAGCACTGTCAGGACCATCAGGCTCAACACCTGCCTTGACACACCTGTAAGTGTGTGAATTTATTGAGAATCCACCTTCTTCCCAGTGGGCATCAAATTCTTTTTCTCTGACCTGATGATGGATGGTCTTTCAACAAGTCAGGAGCTGTGCAATAATCCCCAACAGAGGCTTCACAAAGAATTTTTTTCAAGCACGTTTAAAATAATGTAAGGTGCTTAGCAGGGACTTCCTGACTCAGATACAGATAGTAGGTCATCAGCAATCATGGAAATGGCCGAGTAGAGTTGACTATACATAAACATAAAGCAGGGTGTTGACTCCACGTAGTAATTGGAGCATCCAGGCACATCCAGATTTATAACTGAATGAGTCTTGCTGTCTCTGAAATGCATGGCTTCCTGCACAAAAGAGCAAAGCCTTCTCCTCTTCTAATTGACAGGAAGGTTATTGAAAGAACGCTCCATTCAGAGGCTAGCACGATGCCCACAGTATTCCAATGTTTAACTAATGCACTGAAATTCAAAACAGTGGTGGTGCTGGGCTTTATTTCCATCACAGGGGAATAGAAAGCACCAAAACCCCCAAAGGGCTATTTAATTAGTTACAAATTATGGCTATTCCATAGTTAGCCCCCAGAGGGGCATGCTCTGTCTTTGGCCAGCTGGAGAGTCCCCTACTTAGGAAAATTAAGTAAGGAACACAAATGTCACCTCATGCCTTCCCTGGCACATCCTGCAGCACTATTTTACCTGTGCTCCTGCACGTGGTACTTTGCATACAAGTGTGAGCTGTGACTTTGGAATTTAAAGTCTCTGGGTACCTTTGGGATTAAAATGAAAACTCTAGAGTCAGTCTTCTTCCTTAGGACGCTTTGCTAAAGCTAAGCTGATACCCTGGGGTTTCTCATCATCGTGCCAAACAGCACAGCATCAAGCAGCAAAACAGAAGCCCCAGCTTTCAGGAGTCCCGCCTCCAAATCCTACCTTCCACCTCAGAATCTGCCTTTCCCCAGCAATTTGCAGTTCTCTGAAAGGACAGAAGGAAAGGAAGGGAAAACCATCTCCCCAGGGCTTTCCTGGGGGAGCTTCCGCAGCTGCTCCCTGCCTTTTCCTCCCTCCTGAGCAACTTTTCTGAGTCCCCAGGAAGGGCTGGTAGCCTACTCTGGGCAGCCACAGCGGCACCTGGAATGTGTAGGTGAACCCCCGCCTCGCTCTCAACCAAGAAGCCAGATCTCAACCCTAGTCCCCACGCGATCCCCTGCGGCCACCTGCCGGATCTCTGCACAAGACCTGGAGACCCGAATCTCTCTTTGGGGAAAAGCTTTTCCAGCTGCAGAAATAAGTCAAACGTTTATCCGGAGTCCAGAAGGGCATTACAGAACAGCCCGGACCGCACCTGCTGAGGAGCCAGAGCCAGGGGGCCAAGAGATCCGGATTTCCAGGGACCAGATTCCCTCTGCTCCTGCTGACCTGTTGCAGCTAAACTTGTCCTCAGCTCTAGCTGCCTGCCTCTGAGCTCCCAAGCCTCTCCCCCACCGCGCCGCAGCCTCTGTTAGAGACCAGAAGGGAATGGGGACCCGGGGTGGGGTGGGGGTCATATCAGAAGTTTCAGGCTCACACATATCTGGGGAGGCAGGTACCTAAATGAATCCCCGCAACCTAATCAGAGGAGCTTAGCGCGATCAGACAGCCACGATCTAAGATGCCCTGGGACCACCCACCCCACTCCCGGTGCCCTGCATCCCTCGGGTCTAACCTGATCGAAGTAAATGATGCGCGTTTTGTTGCTCATCTCCGATGGCTCGTGGTTGGTGCTCCGCACAGCCGAAAAGGCCACCTTGGAGTTGGCCGCCCGGACCGATATCCCCAGAGGGGAGGAAGAGGAGCCCTTGGAGTCTGTGGCCGGGTTCGAGTCGCACACTACCAGACACTTGCCCTCCAGCACGATAGGCTCCGTGTCGTTCTGAGCCCACACGGGCAGCCCTGGCAGCGTGAGCGCCAGCAGAACAGCCGGCACCACGGACAGCGCCCGGCGCGCTGAGCCCATGGTGAACCGCGAGGGCAGCCGCAGCCGGCTGGCGCTTCTGCTCGCCGGCGTTGCCGCCTACCCGGGATCCCGGAGCTCCGGAAAATGCCAGTGGCTAGATGGACAGCGCTGCAGGAACCACCGCGGCTCACACACTTCCACCGATTCTGTGGGCTGAAGTCAAAGTCTCCCCTCGAGCTCTCTCGCTGGCTCTGCTACCTTTGTCCTTTAAGGAGCTCATGCAGAACCTCTGCCCTTCCCTCCTCCGCCCGAGAATCAGCCCTGCCTGGGGCCCCTGCACCCACCCTTCTTCTTAGACATCTAAAAGTCGTCAAACCCTCAAAATCACACCTCAAAAGAAAAAGGAAACAATAAATTTTCGCCCCAACCCAAACACAGGAAAGACAGCGGGGACTCAGAAGCCGCAAGAGTGGCTGGTGCCAAGCGGTGCGGTGCAGGTCCGATGTGAGTCTGTCTTGCGCAGGGACGAATTACAGAGGCAGGTGTTTCCTGGGCTGAGAAGAACGCGAGCCTGCGCTCGCGGTCAGGGAGCTGGCGATTACCCCTTTCGCTTGCTCAAAAATCCTCCTTAGCCTGGTGTCCCTCCGACGTGGGTAGGCAATGGCTCGCCCGCACCAAGAGCACGATTTCCCGGGATCAGTTCCAAGGTGCAGGGCGGCTGGGCTGCCGGGGTCTCCTTTCCCCAGTCCCTGCGCACAACTTTCTCCTCGCGCAGTCGGGAGAGCGCGACGCGGGCACACGCGCGCTATTTATAGGAGCAAGCTTCCAGCTGGGGTTGGCTTCACGCACGAACCGCCGGCTCCGGGGAAAGGAGAAGGCGTCCGGTGACCCCAGCTGAGCAGCTCCTGCCTGAGGTTTACGTACCCAGGATTAAGCAGGGCGCACAGCACTGCTGCTTGGCGAGATCCGAGGCCCCCGAGAGCGCGCGGCGCGGAAGGTGTGTGCCCAGAGACAGGCGCCCGCAGCCCCGCGCTTACCCCAGCTCGGCGCCGGCTCACCCCCTCATCAGTCTCGCCCCACGAAGGGGCTGCGGCTCCCCTACCCCTCCCCAGGGCGGAACTGCGCCGCCACGCGCCCTCCCAGCCGAGCGCGGCGCCGCCGGTCGGGTTGCGGAGATAGATGGGCCGCGCGGCGGATTCGCGGGCACGCTGCCCGAACCTGGAGACCCGCCGGCGCCCCCACCGCGCTTGGCCAGAATTCCGTCCCGCAGAATCCTTGGGCCTGGCCAGCTGAGGGAAGCCTCGGGACAGACCGCAGCCCCTGGCGGGGGCGGGGGGGGGGCTTGGAGGAGGTGCCAGATTCCTTCTTCCGTTCAGGGAAGATGCGCTTCAGAAGCCGCAGGGGCGCGCGCCTTTCCCCTGGCACCGGGAATCCACTCCTAAGAAGGCCAGAAAAAGTGAGAGGGAGGCAGCTCAGCCAGAAGTCTCCAGAAACCGCACCCTCTTAAAAAGAAAATTTAAAAAACACAGCACCTTTCCACTCTTCACGTACCTCCCTTCCCCCTGTGCCACCCCACTGTCATCTTGGCCTGTGATTGGCAAGAGTTATCTTCCTCTTCAGCAGTCACCAAGGGAAGTGGAGGCTTGCCTCTGTCTGTGATGGACACCTGTGAACTTGACCAAGTCATGTACCCTCTTTGAGGGGCTATCACTCCACTAAGATCCCTTTATCTTCCCATGGCGCTCAGTACCAAATTCTTTCTTGACATCCAGCTGCCAGGGGCAAGCACCATATCAAAACAATATCCCATCCCCAACAGCAGCCAATTTGGAGCCCCTCCAACTGTGATTACGACTCATCAGTTGAAGTGGGTCTCCATGAGCCATATCCCTACTCAGTTCCTAGTAAAGAACGCCCTCCTTAAGGTGGCACTCAGGCCCCTCCGAACAGATCCCAGACCTGGATCTCCAGTTTTGTGTCCTCATAAAGTCCTTCCTAGGGGACATAAGCATCCTGCTGCAATTCCAACCATTAAAATTGAAGATTCTCTTACCGGGTAGTCATTCCTTGCCCCCCCCCTCCTTATAATTTTGCAGCTGAAGATTTGGTGCCTGGCACCACAGGGCCTCCAAATTCTGCTCCAGTGGGACCAATGGCAATTCTGAGTGGCAGATGCTATGCCATTATATGTGTTACAATGTTGAATGTCACTAATCTAAGTTGGAACCAAACAGGTAAACTGGTTGGGTCCTTTTGAAAGTGGCCCATCACCTCTTGGCATGGATGCCCACCCTGGCCTTGGAAAACTTCCCACCTGACCCCTCTTGGCACTTTGTAACTCCCTCTGAGCTTTCACTCACTGCAGGCTGCCTGGATGGCTTCAGAAACCGTCTTTTCATTTGATTCTCTCTTGAGAGCAGGTGTTGAATTGAATTTGGTTCCTCTTTTTCTCCTACAGGGGTAAGCACTCTGCCTTCCCTGTCCAAGACAGCTGTTTAGTAACTAATCCCAGCCTTGGGCTCTTTGATGTCCAGCAGGGAGGAGTTTAAGAAAAGCTCTGTTGACTATAGAATTGTTAAATATGCAATAAGCTGTCTCTTCCATCAACCCCAATATATTCTCTCTGCATCCTTTTCTCCTCTAGGCATTTCATTTCTGCAAGAACTCAGATTTTTAAGAAACTTCTTTCTTCTCTTTCTCTCACTGAAATTATTCATTTGTAGCCCCCAAATCTATCAGAGACCATAGTAGAGACTCAATAATTGAGTGAGGAATGACTGAATACATCCAAATGGAATGTAATTTATTAAGCATCATCTTGTAGTATAAGCTAGTTTAGATGAGTCTCATTAACATTTAAATCCAAGCCCTACTGGTAATTTCCAAAGAAAGTCTTTGTTCCCTTACTGAGGGATGTTCTGCTACTCAAGGTGATCTGAAAATGAGGAACATGGTGTCATCTCTGCTCTTCTGCTAAGAGAAGCTCTCTAATACTGCAACTGACAGAGTCCTGTTCTTTTTTTGCCCCAGTTGATTGAACAGGGAGAGCTTTGGGCTCCAGGGCTGTAGATTTATTTAATACAGAAATCCATGACTCATATGGCCTGACTTGGCCAGATAAGCTGGGGCTGCCAAATGTTCTCTCTCTGGTACTGAACGAGATGCTTCCAGGAGACACTGGGTGCTATTGTGGGAGGCTTTCATTGAAGAGAAACATGAAAACCAAAGCAGGAAAGTGGCTGGAAGAAACTGGAGGGCTAACCACACTTGAGGACAGAGGCCAATTCTGGACGCGGGGCACTTTTGAGAGCCAGAGGAGCAAGGAAATGAACCAGCCCTGGCTTTCCAGCTCTGAACTCCTACTCACAAGAAGCCCAGTAACCTTTCTTCTAACCTTGGTTACTTAAGATCCTCCTCTATTCTTTCAATAAAACCCATTTCACTCGAGCTATTTTTAGTAAGCTACTGTTCCTGGTTGTCCAGAATCATCACTAGAACAGAGTTCCTGAAATCATACCACAAAAGTCCATGCATCTCCTGACAAAAGAATGAACAAATTCAGTCTCCTGCCTATGGGAAGTGATTCCTGAACATTCTGGGAAAGAAGTCACCACCTGCTCCCCACCCCCTACTCCAGCTTGGTCTCCCCAGAAGAAAGGGAGCAGGAGCAAGTCCAAGGTTCTCTCCAGCCACAGCATAAATCTCTTTTTTCTTTTTCTTTTCTTTTCCCATTAAAAATATGTGGGAGAGGGCTGGAGCAGTGGCTCAGCAGTTACAGTGCTTGCCTGATATGCACAAGGACGTGTGTTCAAACCCAAGCACCACGGACACAGCAAAGTGTCAGAGCAAGGAAAAATTGAAACATGAAAAACTAAAAAAATGATTCTCTTGCTTCTCTCTCTCTCTCCCTCTCTCTTTAAAAAAAGTTTAAAAAAATATGTGGAGGAAGGGAGAGGCTGGGGAGGAGGTAGAGGGAGGGAGGATAGGAAGGGATCTAGGGAGGCAATCAACACATAGCCTACTCTTTACCCCCTCAGCAGTCAAATAATACTTATGCAATCACTTAATTATGGAAAATTTATAATTATATATGTACAATATATAAATGCATATCATATTGTTACTTTACACACATTTATGATTGTACAATAACTCAGCTCCTTAAATTTTTAAAAAAGGAAAAAATTATGCTATTAGAAAACCTCTGTGGCCCAATGCTTCCCTTTTCTGAGATTCCCAGCTTGTATTGATGCCCAGGAGTTTGCTGTTGCTGTTGTTCGTTTGTTATCATTTTTTCTTCTCTAGACCTCTAGAGGTAAGGCAAGAATGCATTTCATCTCCCTGCAGTTGGGCTCAGCCTTAGCATTAATGGGAATCGAATCAGAACTGGAGTTGCACGGGACGCTCCTCCAGAGTCAGTGAATTCAACCCTCAGAGAAGCCAAGTTTCGAGCAAGGCCAAGACAGGATCCATGAGCAATTTTCTCCTTCTGAAGAAAGCATCTCAGAAGGCAGAGACAACAGAGGCTATTCAGCTCCAAGGGCCTAGCTTGCGGCTGAATGAAGATGCCAGGGTGGCATAGCAGAGACAGTGTGGGTCAGTGGTGCAGAGGTGGGAAATGGAGAGCAAGCCAGCAGACGCTCACATCACAGCCAGACAAGGGTCACTGAGTCGCCTTATTGCCCTTCCCTCGCTATGGGGGCAGCTCTCAGCCCAGCAAATGCTGTTCTTTGAGAAAGGGTAAAACAAAGAGGAAAAGTCCCTGTGAATAACCAACCTGTGACCACTGCCCAGCAACAGAGCCACGTTGAGGAAGTCTTCCGGCCTCCTTTCAGAAACAGCCAGGTTACACACCTGCTTTGTCAATTCTAACTGCTCCTAGAGTTTTGAAATTTGCTTGAGAGAGTTCCTCTACATATTTTCTTCCCCTCATTACCTTGGCCAATAACTTCCACTGCTGAGACCTCAAAGAGCAGTAAGATTTCCTAATCAAAGTTGCACAGGGATCTTGACCTCTTCTGCACTTCCCATAATGCACGTGCTTATCCCATTCATCACATTTACCACACTATTTTTAAAGCTGCTGATCTTTTGTTGTGTTTTCCAGAGACTATTAACTCCTTAGGAACACAGGATTTAGCAGAGATTAAGGGTAAGTAAGTAAATAAATATTGACTGAATAAAGTAACTTCCCAGTGCTCTTATTTCTCATAGGAGAAATAACACTAAATATAACAGAGTAATATTTTTATTTGTTTGACATAGTCTTACATATTGGAGGGAAACGTTGTTATATATTCATGCATAGGTGGATATTGACAAAGTAAATTAAGGCCGATCCTCATCTGGGATCTCCCTGCTTCGTTCACTCTCTGCCCTCATGTCTCCTCTGCAATAACCCCATGTTATAGATAGAAATAACCATATATGTATATTAATTTTTGAAATTTCTGAGCTTCTCTGCCTGCCTGTGAATAGTTGGGCTTCTCATGTGAGTCAAGAGCTCCCAGTTGCATTGATAACCCCATAATCCCTCCCTCCCTTCTCCTCCCACCTTCATAGTTAGGCTTCCCCCTGCTTATGTGAAATTTCAACTATGTTGAGTTTATTATTTAAACTTAGCTAACTTTCATTCTGTCTTATATTTTACTCTAGCTTCTACATCTGAGAGAAAACATTTGGCCCTTAAGTCTCTGAGTTTGGGATATTTCACTCAGCATAATTTTTTCCATCTCCATCCATTTGGCTGCAAAAGTCATGATATCATTCTCTCTAATAGCAGAGTAGAACTCCAATATATATATTGGAATATATATGTATGTGTGTATATATATAATCACAATTTTTTAATCCACTCATCCAGTGAAGGGCATCTGGGTTGGTTCCATAGTTTAGCTTTTGTAAATTGAGCTGCTATAAACATTAATGTTGTTGTGTCTCTGTAGTATGCCAATTCTAGCTCTTTTGGGAAAATATCCAGGAGTGGGATAATTGGGCCATAAGGTGGTTCCAACCCTAAACCACTATATATATATATGTATATATAACAGGAAAAATAAAATTCTTTCAGAAATTTTGGGGA
>PVKS010014787.1:32686-47766 GCA_004027875.1 Aplodontia rufa
TATATATATATATGTATATATAACAGGAAAAATAAAATTCTTTCAGAAATTTTGGGGAGCTTGAAATGTTTAGTCTATATTTTTTTTTACTAAGAAAAGAAACCTAATGAAACAAAGCGGATTTGTTGGAAGGCCATCATCTCACAGAATCCAAGGGAAGAGTGGAGTTGAGCCTGGGGATGAAACTTTGGGGTAACCTAAAATACTGCCTGACTCTGCTTCTCTCTCTCTCTCTCTCTCATACACACACACACACACCTGCATTATTCTTTTGCTCTCTAGCCTTCTGTGAAACCCACATGATGTGAAACAGCAACTGACACTCCCAAATTTCACACAAACAAGCAGCTCCGGCCACCCATAGGATGTCCTAGAATCCCAAGAAGAGACTCATTTTCCCAGCTGGGTCCAGATGCTCAACCTGAATCAACCGCAAAGCCTGGAGAAGCAGAACAGCATCCTGCAAGTGATTCCCCAGCAGCAAGCTGTAGGGAACACTGGGACAGGGAGGAGAGAGGACCCGTCAGCCATGGCACCCTCAATGCATGAAGGAGCAGAAAAGAGTCAGATGAGACTGATCTGTACACATTTTAAAACCCTGTAAACATGTACAAATAAGCTTATTTTCTGATAAAAATATGCAGAATATGAAAAGCTAGACAGCAAATTTTTGTCAACTTTAGAGGAATGGGATACAAGGAAACATTGATTTTACTTCATACGTTTATCATCTGAAGTGGTCACAGCAATTGCATTACATTCTGATGCACATTTAAAATAAATTTACAAATAAAGGAAAGAGTTCCTGGGAAATTCAACCAAGAGCAAACTATTACATTAGCATTTTTCTCCATAATTTAACTGTCATAAAGTTTGGAGAGCATTCTTTGATAGGAGTGGCACTGGTTGAAAAGCAATTTCCCTTCTTTGGTTATATTGATCCAACTCATCAGTTTAAGATCATTCACTCAATGTTTAGGAAGATGCTCAGACATAAAAAGCTTCACATTATACAATTAAGAAAAATACATGGAAAATGGTAAAATTCATGAGTAGTATCGAAATGTCTGGCAATATTTCAGATCCAATGCAGCTGTTTATATAATCTGTCAGCCTGCACCCAGGCAAACCCTGGCTCAACCCGGGTGTGTGATCCATGCCTGCTCACTCTAAGTTCCTGCTGCAGAGAAAACAGGGACTGGACGTGGGGTCCAGAACAATGGCTACTACTTGTGAGATCTGGGAGGATTTTACTAGTGCAGACCCCTGAGATGATGCTCTGGCCATGAACTGGGGATCTGTTTGATTATCAGCACTGGGTGAGCTGGAAGCTTTGACTTTGTAGATCTCACGATGAAACTCATCTACCAAGAGTCCGTGTGAAGTCAGGCTGATTAGCCTGGAGTGAAGGACAGAGTACTAGGGTCAGCTCTTCCTCCTAATAGCCTTAGGACCACTGGTGGGGCAAGTTACAAACCTTTCTTTGGCCAAGGAAACTGCAATAGAAAAAAGTAACAGTCCGGCTTGGCTTGAAGATTGCATGGGGTGCTAAGCAGAGCACACTGTGGCACACAGGAAGTGCCAATTAGGTGCAGCAACTTCTATTAATTTATGGAACCTATTGAAGACTAAAAGTGAGGATCAGACCACAGAAGCCTGGATCAAGGGCCATTAACTTTTGGCAAGCAATGTTCACAGCTTAATCTCCAGCCACTATAATGGGGGAGAATGAAGTGTGCCCACATGGGACAGAGAATCAAGGCTTAGCCACACAGACAATAACCAAAACCCAGCGCAGGAATGCCTGTAATTCTGCATAGCAGAAGTTCTTGAGTGATGCTCAGGAGCAAGCGGATTTGTGAACTCCCTGCTGGGGATGAACAAAGCATTTAATTTTCCTTTTCTTTCATTCTTCCCATTCTCTTAATCACTGGGTCTCATCTGAAAGAAGAATTTGAGCAGAAGTAGATGATTCTCCAGGTGGAAATCATGCAGAGAATTGAGACAGAATCACACATCACAGCAACAGATGGCTCCAGAAAGCCAGGCAGGAATGAGAGAAGGCACGGCAGCGGTCACACACACACCTAGAGCTAGGCAGGTGTGGGAGCTGATAGGAGTTGATATTCAATTGATCTGGCAGCTGCAGAGTCATAGGTGATTTTAATTTTCCTGGCTTTAACAGTGCATGTTTGGAAGAAAGAGAGAGAAACAGCTTCTGACCAACAGGTCGCTCTCCTCGCCAGTGCATCCAGTGAACGATGGCTGCGGTGAGCCAGCCGCAGGAAGCCTCTCAGCCATGAGCATCTTGCAGCACTGTGCACAAGTCTAGTGTCCAGAGAGAAGTATTTCCCCGCAACATGGCCACGAAAAGCAAGCCAGCCACTTGCTCTGCCATTCAACTGGAGAAACAGCAATCTGTCTCTGCGCTGAAGAAACACTGGCCGGCCACGGTGAGCACTCAGAGCCAGCGCCTCTGCCTCCGCGGGAGAGTTTCAGATGCACTTTCAAGGGTAAGTTCAACTCCGGCCAACTGTTCTCTTGTGCACTAACTTCAGGATCTAACCCTGGAGTACGATGAAGCTCTGTAGCTGCTGTTGTTCAGTTTTCTCCTTGCTGATAACTTCTCCCACTTAACTGCTACCAGTCGAAAAAGAGGCAGATCTTATTGTTCCATTTTACAGGTGAGGATACAGAGCGTCTGGAAAGCTGCTGCATGGGGCACTCAGCTGGTGGGCAATGAAGCTGAATTTGACCACAGGACACCTGTCCTTACCCAAAAATCTTTACCCAACACCCCACAAGAAAAGTAAAAACAAAATTCAAGGGGCTTCTAGAATATTCAGAGCTATGCCTTTTTCTTTATCATTTTCTTTTTTTTTTTAAGAGAGGGTCAGTGAAAGATAGAATCAATTTTATTTAGTTTTCATTTGGCTTTTGTTGCTCTGACTGAAACCTCGTTGTGTACATGGTGCTGGGGTTCCAACCCACAGACTTGTGAATGCAAGGCAAGTGCTGTAACCACTGGGCTACTGCTCCAGCCCTTCTTTTTCTCTTTTGGTCAATTGATGACACCAAACCTTAGGAGACCCTGAGTGGATTCCTGTAATCACTAGTCAGTGCCAGGCATGCCAAGAATTCAAGTTTTGGCAGAAGAAGAAAAAAAGCTTCAAATCAGAAAATTTGAATAAAAGCTGTTGACCATAAACCAATGTGAGGCATAAATAGAATTAGTATGTACACACACACATATTAAAACATATACTATATTAAATATAGAGAGAGCTAGATGATAAAGGTTAAATATTCCCGTGTAACTTTCCCTGCCCTGTTTGCCAGAGTTGCAGTGCTACCTTCATTTGCTCTGCCAGTTGACTAAAACTCCCATCGTGACTACATCGTAAGCTCCATGCGGGGAGAAATGGGCTGATCTTTCCTCACTATAAATGATTCCCAAGAACGGTTCCTGGCACATACGTCTAGGTGCAGTAAATGTTGTTGGAATAATAAATAAACTACTGTGGCCAAGATTCTAACTTTGGCTACATTTTCCAAGTGTATTTCCAAATTGTAACACTGGATAATTTCAAAAATTAACTTACTGTTTTTTCTAATTCTCACTAATTATTGATGATGTGTAATAAGGCATCATTCTTTACTGGGAAATTTAATATGCTTTTGGGGGAAAAAAAGTGCTGTAAGGAGCCTTTGCCTTCCCTGGACACCCATTTTCACAGTTGTTCCTTGTTCTCAGAGTCTTCATGCTGTGATGAGTATCTCCATTCTGGCCAAGCTACCAGCTCAGCCACTCTCTTATTTACCTCTGGGGTTATGAGAATAGCTCTTCTTCACTGGGCTGTGGGCTCAGGAAAGCAAAGCCCACCCTGATTTTCCCTCTGCTGCTAACTGGTACCTGCCGATCTCAGAAGCAAATCCAAGATGGTGGGCCATGGCTTCTGCTTCAATTGGCTTTGAGCTACTTCAGCTGGCCGAGAGCCTCCTGAAGACAAACAACGCACCAACCAACTTGGCTTTCTTGGCCATCTGTCTGTTGGCTAAATAACTCGTCTTGAATGGACCAACTCATCACTCAGGCAGCTGGTGTTTTGGAGATTGAGTTGAACCACTTCTGGTCTAGGTCCAATACTTCCTGCCCACAAAAAAAGTAGAATTTTGCAGAGCTTCACATGAGTTTTGTAGAGTCTTCATAAGGAAAAATAGAGGGAGAAAAAAGAAAAGTGATTGATTGAGGAAATAGATGGACAGGACTTTACAATGAGAGCATTTTCAGTCATGAGTCATTTTATAGTTTAGCCTTTTTTGGAAATTTCATTGTCTCTCCTTTTTCTTCTAAGTTTCTTCTTCTATTCTACACTTATTCCTGTTATTTTCCCTTACAGTTTTATATCCCATTCCACCAAGATTTAATGAGGACCAGGTAAGGTTAGCAAACTCAAATGCCTTCAGGGCCCACAGGGTGCTTGTTGTTCTTTAGCTTGCCCAATGCCACCACCCCCTCTTATGACTGACACTCCTCCTCTTCCTTTGTCTGAAGCAGAGTTGTCTCCCACCAACAAAGCTTCAAGTCCAGATACTTATTTCCCAGCTTCCATTGCAAGCTTTGTGAATCTGTCAGACCCAACTCAGAACTGAGACTACGAGTCTCAGAGAGAACAGGGACTTCATGGAACTCCCTCTGCAGGGGGGCAGCAGGGTCAGTGGTCTGGGGCAGTACCCATGGTCAAGTGGCTAGAGAGGTAAGGCAGTTGCGGCAGGCTGTGTCTCTCTGCTTGGTCACCAACCCATCCTGCAGTGGTGGCCCCTGGGCCACAGCTTGGACTGGGAGTCCTTCCTGACTGCATCACCTAAACCCACCTCTTCAGTCCTTAGAGATCCTGTGAACCACAGATCTACTTTCACATACTCTTCCTTCCACTGAAATTTGTCAGTCAGCTCTCATTGCTTGGGAATAAGAGTCCAGATGGGCAGTGAGGCCAATAAGGGGTCATTAATGGGTGAAACCAAGAGAAAAGAACTGAACAGTGAGAGCACCCATGCTCTCCTCCTGCAGGCAGCTGCTGATAAACCTTGCACAATGTGAACGTAGTAATAGCAGATATTTGACTTTTCATTATGAAGATTAATTCAAACATTTTGGTGAAAGGCCCACTTTCAGATGTTAGTAGCTAGTTCAAAAATTTATGGGCTACCAGAACATGACTGTGGGCTACCTATAGCTCCAGCAGTGCCATTTGCAACATCTCAGAGACTTTTAGGGAGCTTTGATTTTAATGAACATGTTAGGGTACTTGTGGTAGAAAGAGTTCTTGGTAGTAACTCTCCTACATCCCACGCGAGTTCATATCATGACTCAGTTACATCGTAGCTTTACTACAAAATAGTTGGGGACCATGAAGAACTGAATGAAAAGTTGGATGTGTTAATAGTAAACCCGAAGCTGCCTGTACCCTCCTGGAAAAACCCACACAGCCAATCAAAATTTTCAGAATTACACAAGATCTCCAGCCCCAGGTGACACCATGTCTCAGGGAAGCACAGAGTCACTGCCTGATTTTGCTACACCAACTTACGCTGCTCTCCTCTTAGTCACATGGCTTATGGTTCAGTGTCACAAACCCAGCCCAGGATGGTGCATCCCATTGGTAGGACCTGGTAGGACCTACTTCTAAGCCACAGCAGTAGGGCAGTCTGGGGAAGAGCAGACCTGACATTTTCAGCAGAAGTAGGAACTCATTTTTGCTCTCTCCAAGACTCATGACATCCTTTGCTCCCTAGAGAAGGGAGGTCTGATGCCAGAGGCCAAGAATTCATGCACACCACTGTACATCCTTGCTCTATACTTCTGTGGTGCCCGTGTAACCCCAACTTCAGAGGGCCTCTGGTTTCATCCTCAAGCTTCACTCCCTCTTGCCTCTCCATCAACATAGGAAGAATCAAGCAACATCTACCGAAACCAGACTGACTTCTGAAGAACTGGAGTTCAAGTAGATACCACATTATGAAAGTACACTTAGTGAGATTTTATATTTCTTTCAAGATTCTATACCTTGTCATCCTAGAACTACGTCACCTGTGCTTCCCAGAGTAGGCCCTTTCTCAGGATGACCAAGGAAGCATTAAAAATATTCAAAGCCCAGATCTACCGCATCCTGCTCTGAGGATGGAGTCCTGGGAATCTGCCCTAAGCGTCCTTGTCGATTTTAGTGCTCAGCTGGTATAGGTCTCTTCTAATTCTGAAGATGGAGAAGAACTCCCTGGATCAAGCTGAGACTGCTTGCAGGCATGTGTCTTCCACTGGAAAGCTTTCCCCTGTCCACTTCAGTCTAATGATTGACAGGACGATGCTGGTCACCACACTCTCCTCCTAGGAGCAGGAACGGGAAGTGACCCTGGCCAATAATAATGCCCCATCCTCTTGATCATGGTGGTTGGTCCAGCGATGAGTGTATCACCTGAGCAAAACCTGTCTGACTTGTTTGAGCAGGATTCTATATTTGGAGGCAAAAAAATAAATAAATAAAAATAAAAAAGAATAAACCCTGCCATTGCCTTTAGGGTTGGCCACTTGGAAGGGTGTACACTAAGGCCAGTGGGTGGTAATTTCCATTATCAGTGATAGTAGAGAACAGTACCAAGATAAAGGACGGCTCATGACTAGACATGGTAAAACTCCTCTCCCACATCTTTGCCCTTCCTACAAGGAGGCTCCTCCATATCTGGACTTCGAATAAAGGAAGCCCACGCACCCTGCTTACACTTTAAGTGCTTCCAGTTGCATTTCTTCCTCTTGCAACAACACATCTGGAATAATAGGGTGGTTTGGGTTTGAATAGAAAACTAATAGAATATGGGAGCAAGTGGATTTTCTGCATTTTGGTAAGGTTGATCAGCACAAGATGAACGTTTGCCTACCCTGTTAATATTCTCATCTCTGATCAACAGCATGCTTACCAGAGGTACTAACAAAGAAGTCAGCCTGAGTCCGTGTAGTAACGTGAAAAGCGTGAAGGTTCAGAGTGACCTTCCAGGCAACTAAGTGGGCACTTTAGACCAAATAGGCTGGGAACAAATGCCCTTAACAAAGCCCACCAAGATGGCACAGGGCAGATAACGGCAATCCCAGTAAGGACCTTCATTTCCTAAGCGTTCGACTGAAAAACCCTTCCTGCCTGAGGCTCCAGGGTTCCTGGGCCCTAGGATGGGCAGGCACAGAGAGCAAGCTAAGCCACAAGGACTGAAGGGGAAGCAGGACGTGTCCCATCACAGATGTGTACAGGCCCCAAAGATTTCAGTCCAAAGCCCACCAATCCAGTCTCTCCAGAGAGTCCCTTATAACAACACAGAGCCAAAGACACCAGACTCATGCGATTAATGGCCGTGTGTGGCTTGCCAAAGCCCCATCAAAACATCCTCGCAAAATACCACATTTGCATTGCTATGGAAACACCATCATGTCAAATAAGAAAGAAAAAAACTAGGAGATATTCTCAAGTTCTGTACAAACCGCAGGATCTGCAGGATTGACCACGCATGTGCGCGCACGCACACACACACACACACCCGGGAAGGAGCAGCACAGCTTGTCCTTGGCTGCAGATTTCCACAAGGTAGATCTTTCCAAAAAGAAATGGTTGGAGGCACCTTCACAGAGGAGCTACAGAAGTCATTTCTCTGTGGTCGTGGGGTAAGGGGTCCTGTTTGATGGATGAAACGTGGAGAGAAAAGTATCACAAAGCTTTCTTGCTCTTTTGGTTTCCCCTCCCGGCTCCCTTTCCCGGGCTTTCAATCCTTGCTTCCTCGCCTTGAACGTCCCCTCCTCTCAAGTACTTCAAGTCCCCATCCTTTCATTTCTCTTTGGTCAGAAAAGTTCTGACATTGTAACTTTCTTGGGAATAAATAAGCTTGGTGTGGAACTTCCACAACATGGTACCTAATCCCAAGAAGAAAGGTCAACAGGGACACAGAACCCCTGCCTTACCTAGAAGTAGGGGTGCACACTCTTCTCAGGGACCCCTGGAAGTTCTCTGATGCCACTCTAGTGCCCCTACCATCACCCTGGTCTAGCCATCAACGTGGCCTCTGGGGGAGAAGTGAGGGTTCTGTCTGCTCAGCTGGAAAGCAGAAGCCTCTCCTCCTCCTCTCTCCTTGCCTGTGCCAGCTGGCTTGAACCCTCAGTTGACCATGGCATTTCCCTGATGAAAATGTTCCATTAGCTGCCCACTCTCTGCAAAACCTGATCCAAAGCCCTCGCTGTCCCGTGATGTCTGCTGCACCTCCCTGCCCCACCTCAGCACGCCCTGGTTCCTCCTCGCTCTCTACTCTCCCTGTTCCAGCCGCAGGAGCCAAGCACGGCCCTCCACATACAGCAGTGGTCATTCCCACCTCAGGTCCCTCTGCCTGAAATAACTCCCCCATCACTCCAGCATCACCTCAGAACTGCTGGACTGGCACTACCTCATGCCCTGGTCCCCACCTCCTACCCTGGAATGTTCTCAAGTCTTGAACCATTGAGTTCCATTTCGTGTTAACTGTCAAAAATCAGTATGTTGTCTTTTCTGAGAGTGTGTAAACTCCAGGAGACCTCTGATCATATCCGTCTTGCTCAGAATTAAAATTTCTATTCTCTGCACAGCACTTAGCACATAGTAGCGATTCAATCTGCTGTTGTTGTTGTGGAATGAGCAGATGACTTAACTGAGAGATTTGGGCACTTGTAAATCCCCTAGGGAATAACCCTTTGGTTCTTCGGCCTTTAGTCTTGCAGAACGTGTTGCATGAGTATAAATCTGAGTGACGATAAATGTCCTGGACCAAAACGTGAATGTCTTTGAAGTCCCAACTTAAATATTGTGCAAGCCCCTGCCTCAAGGTGGGACGGAGAACAAGCAGGAGGGGGGGGCAGTCTTGGGAGATTGACTTTAGAATTCAGAGTGACAGATTCCAGGACTGCGTCCAGAAAGCTGTGACACAAGGCAGCTTGAAGAATCCTGCTGGGGTGAGAAAGCCAACTTGACCTTGACACAGGAAGTTAAGGTCATAGCAGAAGGGTCACAAAGCAAAATGCCGGTGCAAGGAAAGGAGTGGCATGGCAAACAGGGACCAGAGTCAGTGCCTCTGCACAGTAAAGCTGTCAACAAAGGAAACCCCGGGTACAGAGAGCCTTATGCTGGGCTCAGTCTACCCTGAGTTCCGAGAATGTTTGCGAGACCTAAGTGTTGGCTCCAAGGACCCACGTTAGGCCAGACGTCACTGGATTATTTCTTTGGTTCTTTGATCCAGAATTTCTCTGAAGACCAGAGCGCCCCGCTTGCCCCTCTTCCAGGATACCACGCACATTCTGACTCTGTCCAGGTCACCTCTTGTGTCTTCCTGGCCACCCTGGGAGCACCTGCAGCCATGTTATTCACATCTGTGTCTCTTCCCTATCACAAGAGAACTGCCGTGTGGACACGTGGAAAATGGAATTTGAATCTCTCACTCTTCTTTCACTGCTGTGTTGTTAGGACTATATAAATGATATCATAATCTGCAGCGAGCTTTACAAATGCCTCTATGTCCCAAGGCTGGGCACTGTTGAACATCGACTCCACGTGCTTAGATGCGAAAGAAGGCTAGTCTTTCCTTGTCTCCCGTACAGGTCCCTCTGTGATAGGTTAGGGAATCCGAGGAGACTTGATGCAGTTCCAAGCACCCATCCCGTGAGCAAGCTTTTGTGTGAGGAGCATCCACAGCTGCACAGTCTGAATAACCAAAAGACCCAGCCCATGGCACCTGTCACCCAAGAGCCGCCGCTAACACTGGCCCTATCCCCCGCTGTTTTTGTCGCTGCGGTTGATCTTCATGGTGGTTGTCCAGGGTGTGAAGACAGGACTCATTTCCTATAGTTCTGTGTATGGCCCTGAATAACCCTTGCCCACAGTGTCCTAGGCCCCAGTCTCAGCTGTTTTCCACCTGTCCTTTCTGTTGGGACACAGAGCTATTTCCTCCAAGACACAGGCTCATCCCCATACTTTCTCCAAAAAGAGCCCTACTCTCTAATGGGGCTGAGGCTCAGGGTAAGTCAAGTTCAGGATTTCAAACTTCCTCCTCCCTAAAATGGATTTTATGTGTGAGGTCTTTGTCCTCATCTGCCACCCAGTCTCGGTGAAGGCCACACAATTTCATGAAAAATGTTTCAATTATTTTGAACCACACAGAAAGGAGTCAAACGGAAAAATTCTCTATGAATGTCCTCTTAGGCTGCCCCCAGGTCTTGGGAACATTGCTCAAACACCTCATGAGGCTCCGAGTTTCAATACCTATGGAATTGAGGTCCACAGGTCCATAAAACCCTCATTCCACAAAATGACTCAGAGCTTGTTCTTCGTTTTTGTAATAAGACAATACGATTGACTCTTTCTCAAGATATGAACACAGAGTGCCTCAACGGAGAATTGAGACCTCTGCCACCAGGAAACAAATGCAGCTCACTTTTTGATAATTGGCTGTTCAACTTCATAAAGAAGTCAAGTCCCACCTCTACCAGGTACATGAGCACGTACGGCATTGACGTTCTGGGGTGTTTTCATGAGGGCTCTTGAGTGAATAATAATGAGAATGCAATGTGATTAAAACTGTGATGCAGTTGGTTTGCAGTCCACGCAACTCTCTTTAGAGCACCCATTCATCCGAGCATTTAGTCAGCTTTGCCCTTTATTTATTCAGCACCTGAGATGCCACAGGATGCTCTCCATTCTTGCCTTCTACCAAATGTCGCTTTCATCGTACACAAAAAATAACCCAAAGGCTCCCGTGCCTCTCCCTAGTGCAGAGCCACACAACAGCTCCTTCTGCTCTTGGAGGGAAGCCCTGAGGGCCCTGGCCCCTGCCTGCCTTCTCACACTTGTGCTGAAGCACACCACCGTTCAGTCCTCCCCTGAGGTCCCCGAGGGGACCACACGCCTCCACTGTAGGAACATGAAGTATCCCTCATCCCAGGAGAGCCATTCCTGCCTCATGTGTTCCCTCCACTCTTCAGAGCACCACTGTCCCATAGAACCTCCTACAATGATGGGGACATTCTACATCTGCCTCCGCTGACAAAGCTGCCAACAGCTGCAGGTGGTGGCTGAGCACTGGCAAAGCAGCTAGTGCCACCGAGGAACTGAAGTTTAAGTTTCATTTCACTTTAGTAAATTTTGATAGCCACATGGGTGTAGCAGCTCCATATTGAATGTTGCAGCTCTAGAATTCAGCACAAGTGCCTTTCTTCATCCGTGAAGGTGACGTCCATGCATACGTTAGCCCTGTACTTTTAAATAGGACTCTTTGCATAAATTCCATATGCTATGATTATTTGTTTATATCTTCAATTTCCTGCACTAGTTAGCAGTTCCTGAGAAGTCAGAGGTCTGGTCTGTTTTGTTCAATATTGATCGCCAGGACACAGTACAATACGTAGAAGAAACTAAGGTTTGTGAATGAGCAAATGAATCAATGAACCAGTGAGGTTCTGTGACTGAGTGATTCGGGAAATCACTCCACATCTCTAAGCCTCAGCTTCTTTATCAGCCTCCATGGGTCCCTTCAGGCTTAAGCATTTTGTAGATTTCAGCTCTGAATAAGGAATTACAGAAATGTGAAACCAGGTGGAAATTTCTAGACATTTCTTGGGAGCATTTTTATGCACAATAAATCTCCCTGAAACATTTAAGAAATTGGAAATAATTGATGATTGGAAGATCAAATACATCATGAAATCTTATCAGAGCACAGTTCAGCCACCTCTCTAAGACACATGAACTCCATGCATTCACACTGACATCCAACTGAAGCAAGTCACTGAGATGACGACGGACAGCCTTCCAAGTCTGAAAAGTTTATCAGACTCCAGCTAAACCCGAAGGCTCAAAATGAGAGACCTCCTAGTAATCACTCATGCTCTGATTTATGCAATCGAGCAACTAATAAAATATGGATCAGAGAGATTTAGTAGGGAGGCATAATTATCTTTTATCTCTTATTGCTTTTGGTAATAACTTTTGTGGTTTTCTCAGCACATATTCTTCTATCAGAACAAAGTCAACCACAGAAAATACAGAAGGATCCTCCTGGCTGAGCTGTTGATAGAATTGTACAAAAACTGCGATGATGGAAGGTTTACACTGAGCTCTGATGGCTTCATTCCAGCTTCCGCTTAGCAAGAGTCCTGTATACAATCCTAGGTTAGCAATCTGCTGTTAAGATTCTGAATTTAGAGCAATCACGGTCACCTTTACAATCTGTCCTTCTTCCCATATTGCCCAAGCCATGCCAAGGTGCTTGTCTCACCTTTGTCCTAGGCAAATGCTTAATAATGATACGTGGAGAGGAGCTCACACTGCAGACAGCAGGGACAGAGTCCACGGTGGCTAGGTGCACTGGGAATGGAGGAGCTGCTTCTGTTCTGAATGGACCTTAGTTTCTCCCTCTGTCAAACAGGGATAAGAAAAGTACCTGAGGATAAATGAGGGACTCAACAAAAATAAAATGCTCAAAGAGTGTTGGCCCTGTCAGGCTGTACAAGGTGACAGGACCGGTGGCCACACTTTCTCCACTGTAAAGTGTGTTGTGCCGGATGCTGGACCAAGGGACCAGGCACTCAGATGATGTTGCTGGCAAAGGCCCCATGATCAGGATGGGAAAACCGAACCTGGAAAATGTTCTGATGAAGTCAAGATGCAGTGTTGTGCCTTCTAAGTGGAACGGGGCTGAGGTCACCCATTTACCTCCTACGGGCCCAGCACCCTCTGCAGCCATCAGATTGGACATCCAGCTCCAGCAGTGGCTAGGTCAGTCGTGGCGACTGGAGAGTCCTTGCGTACCTTCCATCCCTGCCATCACACCAATACATCCATGCAGTTGTCTTGCCAGAGCTGTGTGCCAAAGGCAGATACCAGCTGACCTGAGCTGGCCATACTATTCTGTCTCCTGGATTTAGGCTTCTTCTCTGATGGCTGCTCTCTAGAGGCCATGGAGATGCAATAGAGAGATTTTCACAATTCACCTCTACTTCCACAAATTCATCCCTGTGCTGCTTCCCCATCCTTCCAATCTTTCTCCTTTCAGGCTCCCAATTAATTAACCATCCATACCAATCCTCAAAGCCTACATGCCCATATTCTACGTTTAAGGAGCATATTTTGTTTATTTTTATTAGTGCATCAAAACTGTACATAACGATGGGATTTGTTGTCACATATTCCTAGATGCACACAACACAGCAATGCAATTTGGTCAGTACACCCATCTCCCTCACCCCTCTCCCTCCCTTCTCCTGTCCCCCAATCTCTTGCTTCTCTTCTGGGTCCTATATTTTTCCTAAAATATCCAAGTATAGTGACATAATTCTTATACCTATGAAGAACATTTTTATAAACATGTCTATAGTATATTCAGTGACATACTTATAAATGCTTGGAATGTACCTTGATTTATCTCAGTTCCAACATTTCCCCTTCCCCTACCTTCCTATCATCCCTTGTTATTCTTTGATATATTTGACAATAGTATTAAATGTTTAACTTTTTATACAGGCACGCAGTGTGGCTTGTTCAGATATCTTCTGCAGTACCTTGCAACTGAATCTCATAAATATTAGCATATTGCATTTTTGTTCTGTGGTTCTAATCCATGAGTTTATCTACCTTTCCCCCGAGTCTGGGTTTAGCTCCAGCCTCCACAAATGAAGGAAAACATTCAGCCCTTGACTCTCTGGGTTTGGCTAACTTCGCTCAGCATGATTTCTTCCAATGCCATCCATTTACTTTCAATGGATGCAATATCATTGTTTCTAATAACTGAGTTGAACTCCATTGTGTATATATACCAGAGCTTTTGGATCCATTCATCCAGTGAGGGGCATCTGGGTTGGTGCCATAATTTAGCTTTTGTAAATTGAGCTGCTATGAACATCGATTGTGCTGTGTCACTGTAAAGTTCTGATTCTAACTCCTCTGGAAAAATACTCAGAAGAGGGATAGCTGGGTCATATGGTGGACCCAACCCTAATTTTTTGAGGAGTCTCCACACTCTTTCTCTTTCCAGAGCAGCTGGACCAGTCTGCAATTCCATCAACAATGTGCTAGTGTTCCTATCTCCCCACAACCCCTCCAGCATCTGTTATTGTTTGTACTCTTCATCTTTGCTAGTCTGACTGGAGTGAGGTGAAATCTTAAGGTAGCTTTGATTTCCACTTCTCTGATTACCAGTGATTTAAAACACTTTCTCATGTATTCATTGGCTTGCTCAATTTCCTTAGATGAGAAGTTTCTGTTTAGCTCTCTGGCCTATTTATTGATTGGATTGTTTGTTTTTGTTATTAGGTTTTTTGAGTTCTTTGTAAATTTTGGATATTAGTCCCCTGTCAGAGGGATCGCAGGCCATGATTCTCTCCCATTCTGTAGGTTGTCTCTTGACTGTTTTGACTATTTCATTGGCTGTGCAGAAACTTATTAGTTCAATGGCATCTCACTCAGGGATTTTTGACTGTAATTCTCTCACTTTAGGAGTCTTGTTGAGGAAGTTGCTGCCAACTCCCATATGCTGGAGTGTTGGTCCTAATTTTTCTTCTACCAGTTGTATGGTAGCTGGTTTAATTTCTAATTTCTTGATCCATTTAGATTTGATTTTTGTGCAAGGTGAGAGATAAGGATCTAATTTCAATTTTCTGCAAGTGGCTGTCCAATTTGTCCAGTATCATTTGTTGAACAGGCTGTCTCTCCTCCATGTTATATTTTGACCCCCTGTGTCAAAGATCAGATGTTTAAAGATTTGTGGGTTTGCCTGTGTATTCTATTCTATTCCATCGTTCTTCATTCCTATCTTGATACCAGTACCATACTGTTTTTAATACTACAGCTCTATAGTATAATTTTAGATCTGGTATTGCAAAACTACCTTTTTCATTTTTCTTGCTTAGTAATGTTTTGGTTATTCTGGGTTTCTTGTTGTTCCCAATGAATTTGAGAATTGCTTTTTCTATATCTGTAAAGAATGACATTGAAATCTTGATGGGGATTGCATTGAATCTGTATAGTGCT